>OX030948.1:32423701-32481201 GCA_943735915.1 Pherbina coryleti
AACATCAACATCAACTTCAACATCAACATTAACAACAACATCAACATCAACATCAACATTAACATCAACATCAACATCAACATTAACATCAACAAAAATAACAACAACAAAAACAATAATCAAGTTAGTTATGATTTCAACAGTTTTTCGTGGCAACCAACACTGCTCACAAATAAAATGAAACCGGAAATGGACTGTGATATCAATTAGGATATGAATTAGGCCAAAAATTATGGCACACCTAAAACACATTTCCAAACTAGGAAAGGGATTTGGTATATTTGATTAAGTCACGAATTTGGTCATGGATTAAAATAAGAGTTTGGACATGAAATAGGAGTATAAAGAAACACCTTCACGTCAAAACCCCCGGGTGTGTTCACGACACAGCCAACTATTTTGTTTAGCTTATGTGGAGTCATTATCTCTTGCCTCTTCGGGAATTCTGAATAAATAAAATCTCAACTTATTATAAAATTATTGGTCTTGGACTTTTATTGGGATTTGCGAGATGGTTCACAACCCAGCCACTTTTTGGAAGAGCCAAAAATCAAGTCTTTAGGAAATTGGCAGTAGAGAGTTAAATTTTAATCAAAACGCTAATCTGTCTGCTTAAAAAAGATGCGTTGTATATTCACCTTTCCAAGGGTATCTTGGATTATTCGATATCTTTCTTCTGTGGAAAACTAGAGTCCAAAAACAAAAAACTGTTCACAGCCCAGCCCTCTCCCCTATGTATGATCTTTTGTAATCTTATAAACATAAAATCCTTATTATACATGAAATATCTTTAAATGCGTAAAAGGTTTTTTTTTTCTTTTTGACAATGGGTTTTCAGAAGACTTGAATTCTCTTCTATTTTCATTTCCTTTTGAACTGTCGAACATTTGACTGATAAAACAGAGACCACAAAAACAATAATTATATGCTGCTGAGGTTAATTTGGTATTGAAGATAAGCCTGAATTTTCTTTGTCAGATTCATAAAATAGTCAGAAATACAGAGCAGATACAAAAATTTTCATAATCAATAGACCAAATATTATGAAATTTGTATTTTTTAGGTATTGAACCTGAATATTTTTTATTTAAATTTCTTTACGATAACTTAAGCCGAATTAAGTAAAAATTTGTTAAAGTCAAATAAGTCATAGAAGGGAAAGTTTTTATCTATTTCAGACTTAGTTCGAATAGATTTATTTTCACTTCTTATTGTGCTAGCCATGGTCAAAAAATATTGAGGTATGTTTGCGACGTAACGACAAAACAAAGCGTTAACTGTAAAATCCGAGTATAAATAATGCAAATGCGCGTATAAAAGGGCACTTGTAAGCCACATACTAATTAACTTATTTGTGAAATTGAAATTTTTTTTTTTAAAGACCAAAATCACAATAGCCTATATTCTCATTAGTAAGCAAATTTTTGTTGTAAGAGACAGCAGGTTTGCTGGATTTTTGAATTTTTTTTTTTATAGTGCGCAGTTTTAGAGAAAGATAGCAGCATCAGCGCAACTGCAGGTGACCTTGGCCAAGTTATTGATTGCGGAAAATGCAAATTTATGCAGAAGCCGCTTCAGTGTTTTTGCCAAATAATCCTAACAGTTTTTGTTGTAATTTTTTTTTTTTTTTGTCACGTTTCAAACTTTTCTCACAAGCACGATGCACGACTAATTGTCAAACATAAAAACCTTTTATTACTAAAGACTTATCTGGGCAATTACAAAGAAAATAATTAACAACAACAACAACAATAAGGGGAAGACGAAAAAACTCACTTTCGAAAACTTTCATGCGACTCATGATGCCGGACGATATATTCGAGCGACTCATTGTTTGTGCGCTAAGATGCAAAACAATCCAACGGATAACAATAATAGTAATAATATTACTACAACAATAGCAACAACAAATAATTCCAACGGCACTTAACAGTGTTAAACAACAATTAAGTTAAGCGTTGCAAACAATACAACAAAAATACAAATTATTTTATTGCATATTTTTAACACGTTCGCGCCGCCTTAGCTTAGCTTGTTAGCAATGCAAATCGACCCAAGAAACTGAATTAAGAAGGAACACGTTTTGATTGAACTGAAAACTGAACAAAATTGAAAATGGAAAAATCGTTAAAAACAACAATAATAACAAAAACAACAACAGCAACACTGCTGACAACAACAGACTCATTGACAATCTCTAGACTGCAGCATTTAGCATGGTTGGGGCTGAATAAAGCTAAAGGAGACTGGCACGTACAGACAACAACTACAACCATGTAATATGTCCATTTTGGTTGTTATTGTTGTTGTTGTTGTTGTTTTGTTTGTATTATGCACATTTTTGCCTATTTTGTTCTGACAGTTTTGTTGTATTTTCTACTGGCCCCACACTAACACCAATCAACCAACCAACCAACCAACCAGCCAACAATCCACATTTGCCCATTTTCGGTCTGACCGACAAACGTGTCGACGGTTTTTTTTTTTTTTTTTATTCGGACGTAACCGTAACCAGTGCGAGCTTCAAGAATGTGCAAGCATAACGTAACGCGTCACGTAATACTACCTAATGTTATTCGTAATCATGTCACGTTGCGACTACTTTTCACTTTGCACCAAGTTGCATTCAGCACCCATTAACTTGTCTCTTTCAAACATGCGAAAGCGAAACATGTGCATTAAAATAATAAAAAAAAACAAAAAAAAAATCAATAAAGCTTGAAAAACCTTTGCCTAGCTAAGCAGCGGGGGGGCGTTAATGATCGAGTCCATCATCCAGTTAGCCAACAGTATTATGCTAAGCCCAGCAAACTTAAACTAGGCCAGGTTGATTCCATTTGTGTGTTTTTTTTTTTTGTTTTTTAAATGGATTAAGTCGTTGCACCTTAAGCGCACTTAATACCTTTCAGCTCTTAAGATGCACCTGCTAAGGCCTGAACATATCAGACAGGTCTGTTGCGGCAACATGCAATTTCCGCATAAAGCTCAAAATGGCAAAAAAAAAGCCTGTCTTTTATATCTAACGTGTGTGGTAATGTTAATTTTAACTGCAACAGCCGAGTTTATCGAGAAACGACAGCAACTCGCAATAACTCGCAACAACTCGCAACTAAACTCGCAACTGAACTCGCACGTTGACAGCGAAAGTCACTGCTATAAATACATGATATTTTTCATATATAATTTTAATTTTTTTTTTCAATTTTAAAATAGTCTTTATTTTTTGTTTCCACTGGAAAACATTGTTATTTCTGTGCAACCTTGGCTTGACAAGATTTCTGTCATGCGCTCTGATGAATAGATTTAAAGCTTTTTGAAAAAAAAAATGTGCTTATCTAGCAGGCTCTGGCCAGCAGCAACAGCATCTATTTAGCAACATTTTAAATTTGCAACTAGACAAAATTTATTTCAAGTAGAGGGGGTTGCTTACGTATTACGTAAGTTCAATAATTTAAAAAATTTTTCCCAACTACTCTTCCGCTTCGCACTCAGCTAGCTAGCTATACAAGGCTAGGCCAGCTCGTTAACTTCTTCCCATCATTGTCAATGTAACAATTTAAATTTTTATTTAATTTTCTCCAAACATGTGTCAACAAAGTAATTGAATTAAAATTTAAAAATTTAAATTCAAGCAAATTGTTTTGAATTTAACATTGTTCTGAATACGCGCAGATTTCAATTTAATGGGGTTGAATTTTTACAGCAGCTTAAATAGTAAATTCAACACTTACATGATAAACTCATATGTTTTAAATGTGAATTTATATATTAATTAATTTCGACTTGTATTCAGGAAACTCGTTTTTTTTAGGGTGTCTTTATTTTTATTATTATAATTTTTTTGTTTTTTAATGTTGAGAAATAACAATAACATTTGGTCAGCTCATAATGTTTATGGATATCGTAAAAAGGATAAAAAAAACAATTGGCAAGAAGTGAAAATTAACTTTCAGCACAGGAAGAGATTGAATGTAGAGAACAGCTCTATTTAATAGAGCATAAATTAAATTTTATGCAAGTATTTCTATACGGCGGCCTTGGTAGTCGAGTAGGTAGCTTGTGTCTGCCACTGCCACACCAAAGGTCCCGGGTCCGAGTCCCGGCCAGGTCATAGTCTTTCTTTCTGCATTTCAAATCAACTGAAATTAAAAATTCATCAATATTTTCGACTTAAAGTTGTAGTTGATGGTAGAGAAGTATGTGGATGAGATTGCCTTATAAATTGAATTGACTTAGGTAAAGGCCTAACACTTGACTCAGATTTAAAATTACATGTTTCTACGGCTTTTCACCACGCCTAGAACATCCCACATAACAGTCCGTTCAAAAAGTCCATAGAATGACACATAGATGGCGTTACTAGATTATTTCCATATGATTTTTATTTAGTACTAACCTTCAAACGATACGTTTATAAATTTGTCAACAATCTGACTATTGACTCGTGAGTTATAGCATTTTGTGTGGAACTTTTGTTATTGAAAAAAAAAATGGGAAAAAGTGAATTTCGAGCTTTGATAAAGCATTGCTTTTTGATGAAAAAAAAATACAGTGGAAACCAAACAATGGCTTGATAAATATTATCCGTACTCTGCTCCATCGAGACAAATAGTAGAAAAATGGATTGCTGAATTTAAACGTGGTCGCACCAGAATGATACAGAGCGCAGTGGACGCCCAAATGAGGCTGTTATTCCAGAAAACATCAAAAAAATCCACAAATTGGTTATGAACGATCGCAAATTGAAGATGCACTAGCTACATAGCTGACATTAGGTTTGTTCACGTACTTTACTTGTAAAAACTTGCAGGGAGAGAGTAAAAGAAGAATTGAGATAAAAATATTTACAAAGAGAAAAATAGCAGAAAAAGTACGTGAACAGAAAACTAGTAGAAACTTGCAAGTTAACAGCTGATCAAACGAATTGACATCATATGCTGTTTTTTCTGCTATAATAAATGGTTATAAATTATTGAAATCATTTCTTGGGTCTCACCAACATTAACATTATACTTACATTTTCCTCAGCATCACAAATGTTTCTTTTTCCATCCATTTTAATACGAAATCAACAAGAAATAACTTTTGACAGCTTGTTTTTTTTTTGACAAACAGTTTTTTTCGGTAGTTGCAAGTTCTTGCAAGTAGAAATTTTCCTAGCAGAAACTTGTAGCTACTTTTTTCTCTCTCACTATTTTACGCTCTCGTTGTCCTCTCTCGTTGCAAGTTTTTCGAGTACGTGAACGCTTTACTGGTAAAAACTTGTAACAATTTGTAAAAATTTTTTGTTAGTGAACAAACCTATTGTAAAGATATCAGATAGTAGTGTTTTTACCATTTTACACGAACATTTGGGTATGCGAAAGCTCTGTGTAAAGTGGGTGCCGCGTAAGCTCACAGTCGACCAAAAACAGCAACGAATTTATGCTTCAGAGGAGTGTTTGGCGCTGCTAAACCGCAATAAAATCGAATTCTATCGTCGCTATGTGACTATGTATGAATTATAGCTTCACTATTGCACACCAGAATCCACAAGACAGTCAGCTGAGTGGACAGCAGTCGACGAACCGAATCCAAAAAGAGCAAAGACCCAACAGTCGGCCTGTAAGGTGATGGCGTCTGTATTTTGGGATGCGAAAGAAATAAAATTCATCGGCTATCTCCAAAAAGGAACCACCATCATGGATCGATTGAAGGCTGAAACCGAAAAAAAAACGGCCACATTTGCAAAAGAAAGAAAGTGTTGTTTCACCAAGACAATGTCACGAATGAATGTCATGAATGAATTTCGAATTGCTTACGCACCCACTGTATTCTCCAGATTTAGCCCCCAGTGACTTTTTCCTGTTTTCAGATCTCAAGAGAATACTTGCTGGAAAGAAATTCAAGTCCAATGATGAAGTTATCGCTGAAACTGAGGTCTATTTTGAATAGAAAGAGATATCGTACTGTAAAAGTGGTATAGAAAAGTTGGAAAATCGCTATACTCACTCGTTGTATCGCTCTCGAAGGCAACTATGTAGAATAATATAATCGCGTTGAATCAACACTTTGTTTTTTTTTTACTTATCCTACGGACTTATTGAATGACCTGTTGTGTTAAGCTTGATTGCCTCTTTCTTCCCACTAATCCCTATTTTGAAAGATTTCACTGAATAGCTATTACACCAAAAATCCATGGTTCAAAGCTAACTTTAAAAAAAAATTTTACAAAATAAAAATTTTTCACGTTCTTTGATCAGACTATGATTTTTACGAATGTAAGTGAGGTGAGACTGAATATTCAAAAAAATAAAAAAAAAGAGTTGGCTGTGTTGTGGACACACGCGTAGGTTTTGACGTGACGATTTCTTTATAGTCCAATTTCATGTCCAAACTTTATCAAATGTACCGAATTCTTTTCCTAGTTTGGAAAGATGTGTTATAGGTGTGTCTTCATTTTTGTCCTAATCCATATCCAAATTCATGTCATAGTCCTTTTCCGGTTTCATAGTCCGGTTTCATTGCGTTATTTGTGAGCAGTGTTGGTTGCCACGAAAAAACTGTTGAAATCATAACTAACTAGATTTTTCTTGATGTTGATGTTAATGTTAATGTTGATATTGATGTTGATGTTGATGTTAATGTTGATGTTGATGTTGATGTTGATGTTTATGTTGATGTTGATGTTGATGTTGATGTTGTTGTTGATGTTGATGTTGATGTTGATGTTGATGTTAATGTTGATGTTGATGTTGATGTTGATGTTGATGTTGATGTTGATGTTAATGTTCATGTTGATGTTGATGTTGATGTTGATGTTTATGTTAATGTTGATGTTGATGTTGATGTTGATGTTGATGTTGATGTTAATGTTCATGTTGATGTTGATGTTGATGTTTATGTTGATGTTGATGTTGATGTTGATGTTGATGTTGATGTTGATGTTGATGTTAATGTTGATGTTGATGTTGATGTTGATGTTGATGTTGATGTTAATGTTCATGTTGATGTTGATGTTGATGTTGATGTTTATGTTGATGTTGATGTTGATGTTGATGTTGATGTTGATGTTGATGTTGATGTTGATGTTGATGTTGATGTTGATGTTGATGTTGATGTTGATGTTGATGTTGATGTTGATGTTGATGTTGATGTTGACGTTGATGTTGATGTTGATGTTGTTGTTGATGTTGATGTTGATGTTGATGTTGATGTTGATGTTGATGTTGATGTTGATGTTGATGTTGATGTTGATGTTGATGTTGATGTTGATGTTGATGTTGATGTTGATGTTGGTGTTGGTGTTGGTGTTGGTGTTGGTGTTGGTATTGGTATTGGTATTGGTATTGGTATTGGTGTTGGTATTGGTGTTGGTGTTGGTGTTGGGGTTGGTATTGGTGTTGGTGTTGTTGTTGTTGTTGTTGTTGTTGTTGTTGTTGTTTTTTGTTGTTGTTGTTGTTGTTGTTGTTGTTGTTGTTGTTGTTGTTGTTGTTGTTGTTGCTGGTGTTGGTATTGGTTTTGTTGTTGTTGTAGTTGTTGTTGGTGTTGTTGTTGGTTTTGTTGTTGTTGTTGTTGTTGTTGTTGTTGTTGTTGTTGTTGCTGTTGTTGGTGTTTTTGCTTTTGGTTTTATTTACATCTCCATTGGTTCTGCGTTTCCTTGGTGCATTAACTTTGCCTTAACTTCATCCCATTAATCCAGCCAAGTGATGCATATGCGTCACATTAGGCGGTCCACTGAGGGGCCTCATGACGTCGTCAATTTTTCATTGTTATTTTTATCATGTGCCCGAAGACCTCACCTTCAGTTTCATTCCTTAAAATTTACCGTTACTCCAGTAGTCATAGAGTAAAAATTCAATGCAACGTTTTTCACGGTTGTAGCATTTTTACTGCGTTATTTGGTTGCCACACTGAAATCATGACGATAACATTTTTTTTTTGTAATTTAGTTTGTTGAGAGGGTCAGTAAGACATCTATGCTGTCATAAAACAAAATTTACCGTTGCACCGTTGTACCGTTCTGAGTGAGTAATAATTCCATGCAACGATATTACATTTCTGTTACATAAGCTGAATACGATAATTTTCACGATCTGACGATTTTTTTGTCGTAGGGCCAAGTTTAAATCCTTCATTTTTCTTTTTAAAGATTTATCGTAGCTTATATACTCACCGAGTAAAAATTCAATGCAACGCTGTTTTAGGAATGCTGCATTGTCGATCTTTGAGAGTCTCGCTCTCTGTGTCCCCATGACGTCAGAAATTTTTCGTCTAATTTTATTGTAAGGACTAAGAACAGGCCTTTATTGGTTTATCAAATTTTTAATTCTAGCACTAATACTCAGCGAGTAATAATTCCATGTAACAAATTTCAGTTGCGTTGCTTAAACAGCTCCTACCGTTTCCCGTTGACGTTTTGCATTTTTGTTTTATTTTTATAATAAAGTCAAAAAACGGTCGTACCATTTTTTTAATCATAGCTCCTATACTTAGTGAATAACAATTCAATGCAACGCCGATGAACTTTGAAAAAATGCCTTTTTCAACTTTTTTGGGCCCGTGCGCGGTAAAACGTAACTTCGCCACGTCAAAAAAAAAAAAAAAAACGCCGAATACTCTTTCCCCAAACCCGATATACCTATAATGAAAATTGTAATGAATCCCAACTTTTACATAGTCTCTACAAAATTTTTGTTAAGTGTATATTTTAATTATTGTCCAAATCGATTCCTCAGTATTTAAAAACTATTAAAAAAATGTGTTCTATGGCTCAGAGGTGTTCTATTGTGTAAGTTTGAAAAAGGTGTTGCATGCAAATAAAAGCATTTTTTTTTTTTTTGTTTTGTTCCAGTTCGGATGAAACTATAAATAGGGGCGTTTGGCATGAGTGTTCCCACGTGTTGGCACTCAACCATGACTGGCGTAAGTTCTAGATAAATCATGTAAAAGATAAGCAGAACAAAAGTTTTAGAAGATTTTTTTTACTTGCAGCACACTCTGAAAGTTGACCATCGAGCCTTTTGACAAAGAATAAAGAGAGACATGCCAACTTATTTGAGTCAAATATATGCGGGTCCTTACAATCTTTGATGAACTATAGAGACAATATTTTACTTCAAAGAATTAAAAAAACACGCATCCTGAAAATTTATTTTATTGCTAAAACACTTGCAGCACCAATTTCCTGTAGTTGCATTAACAAAATAGCCGCATTAAAAATTTATTTATTGTACTGACCTACATTACTGTACATAATGAAGTTGTTATTTTGTTGTTCTATTGACTACAATGCAGACTCACTTTCATATGCTTTTTTGCAAGGTTCTTGCAAAAATAGCTGTCCTTTTATCGCATTGTTTTGTTGTGTGAACGTGCTCGTCACGAACAGGTTCTGAAAATTTGCAGCTGCTGACCTACACGGCTGACCTAGTTTTCCCCCCACAACTAGTAAATAATTCCTTTGTTGGCAAAAACTTGCCACACACTGATGTTTCTTACACATCATTCATGCGTTCCTGGCATTGTTTGGCTCTGCGGAGAAAAAGTATTTCATTTGTTGCCACTTGCCGAACGAAGGAAGTTAAGAAGAGATGATGTGATGCATCAACAACACCAACAACAATACACAAATCGATTGAGTGAAATAAGAATTATAGAGTGAGTGTAAAAAGGTGGCAGCTGGCCTCCACACATGTGGCGACTATTGAGCGTTACCAACATGTTGTGATATGAATTTTTATAAAACGGACAAATGTGTGCTTTTAACAGGTCGTTGTTCGTTTGATGTGTTTGAAAAGTTTTCTAATTAACGCAGCTACCACCTGTTGACCACATTTCTAAATGAGCAACATTGTTGCAGACCCCACCTACTTGAGTACCACCGCGAAAAGTTCAGTACCGCGAACCAATTAAATGAACTCCTTCAATAAATCAACGACTGCCTCCTGTGCTTTGTGACCGTCAGATGCCGTGATTTCCACCAACGCCTCCTAAGCACTCTGTTTTACTTAAGATGCTGCCACTTCAGTGGCCATTTTCTTGGGCGCGACGTGTATGTTGGCAGCAGTCGGTGCTGCCCTTTTTTCAACTCCAACTCAAATACTCCGCCTCAAAATAGCAGGCGCACAAAATTCGCCACAAGTGGGGCATCCAAGTATGCCGTGGTTTAAAGTGCTGCTGCCAGACTCTTGAAGGAGTCTGGAATTCACAGCGACACATTCACAACAACATGCTCCATAGCAGAGCATTCCTGCAGAGGTCAAAGGTTCACATGGCTGGCAGTTGGTTGGTTGGTTGCTTGGTAGCGGAGCGCGTGATGTTTGTCAGCTGAGTGGCTCCAATGCGCCTGGCTACAACCCCTAGTTGAGTTATGATTTCGCTTGCTTCGTCACTCTATAGCGCCATCGATTTTTTTGCGGCGACCCCCTCAACTAACGCGCTTGTGTAGAAGCCATACATTAAGATGTACGTCGTTTACCGTTTCGCTCTCGTTAAAGGATTCTTCTCTATACCTAGCTAGACAATGTTGTGTGACGTCACATCACATTCCGGCTGCTTGGGAAACATCAATAAATAGATTTCCCTGATTTTTCAACAGGATAACAGAACCGAAGGTAAAAGTTTTGATTGATTTTTGCACAATTCGCGGTTTTATAGAATTTTTTTTTCTTTTTTCTTTTGCTTTATATGCAACATAAACTAATTGCCGACAATGTTTATAAAATAAATATTGATCATATTTGTGTGTATTAGTGTGTTTGTGCCAGTATGTAAACAATGTCATCATGACATTAAATTGGCTGGAATCGCTATACAACGGTGTTAAAAGTAAAAATTTTATAAATAGTGATGACATACATTGTTTTGTACAGACAGTATTTGCACAGGTGGTTTCAAAGCAAAAACAAAAAAAAAAATTAACAAACAATCATGTCTTTAGATAATATATATAATTGGCATATTCTGTGAATATTCATATTTTATATAATGAAAAATAAAAACATTCGAAATAAATCGACTTCACAAATAGTACGTGACCGTAAAGCAAAAATGTCGATGTTTGCGGCCCACTTGAGACACAGCGGCAAGCTATGTATAAATAATATTCAAAAATAGATTAAAAAAATATCTAAAAAAGTAAACAACGCAATATTGCTCAATTGGTGCCTTATTGAAATAATTGGGCCACCAACAAAAACAAAAAAAAACAACAAAAATAAATTTGAACCGATTAAGTAAAAATCTCTTCAAGTAAACGAACAATATTTAAATCTGATAAATATTGATAAAATAACAAAATAATTATTAATAACACTTCTCTAAACATGTCTGCTCACAACGACGTTCCGAGACTATGGAAGGAACAGGCGCAATATAAAGAGTGTATCAACAAAAGGTGCAGGGTTGAAAAGACGTATTATTTAACAGCTAGTCACTTGGCATTTATCAAATGTTATTATTTGTCGTTTATAAAAGCAGAAAATTTACTATCTAGTGATAGACAGTGAAGGAAAGAATAGGATTTTACGAAAGAAAGTTTTGAAAACGACCCAAGCACCTCAATTACCCATCGTGCTGAAGAACTTCGGCTCTCCACGTCCACACTACAGAGAATATCGTGCTTTCTGACGAATCACATTGGCAGGCTAGATAAATTGCCGCAAGATTTTCAGGAGATATCAATGCACTCACAACGTGTGACTGTTTGGTGCGTTTTGCGGATCGGCGGCGTCATAGAGCCGTACTTTTTCAAAATGACGACGGAAGAGCCGTTACAGTCAATAGAGTTCGATCAAAGGTCGTGGTTTGTTTCATGGCACCATATTTTTTTTTTTATTTTCTTAACAACGTCAAAGAAGCAATGTGTGCTGTCGCCAAATAAAATCTACCATAGTACCATTACTAATTGAGTAATAATTCCATCCAACAAAGTTGCATTTTTGTTGCACAAGCGTTGTCTCCGCTACCGACGATAAAATTTCTTTTTTATTTTTGTGGTAAGGCCAAGTATAAATTCTTCATTTCTGTTTTATAACTTTTACCCTGGCGCATCTTCTCACGGAGGAGAAATAATTCCATGCAACGCCTTTGCATAATTGTTGCATTTTCAATCTTATGGCGGCTCTCTCCACGTCATGCATTGTTTTTTTTTTATATTTTTGTCTTTAGTGCTAAGAACTAGCCTTTATTGTTTTGTATTTTTTATATTGCTTACGGTAGAACCATTGCCTAAGAAGCCCCCACGTCGCAAATGTCATCATTATTTTTTTATACTTTAACCATAGAGTCAAAGAATTCGCCTTTTTGGTCGTACCATCACTTTTATCATAGCACCAATACTCACCGAGAAATTATTCCATTCAACGCCGATGCATTTTAGAACATTGCATTTTTCAACCTTTTCAGAAACTTGTGTCATAAAACGCAACGTTAATACAAAAATAAATGTAACAAAAAAAAATATTGATAAAAATAAAATTAAATCAAAAAATAGTTAAAATATAATATAAAAAAAAAGTAAAGAAATATAATATAAAGAAATAAAAAAAAACTATAAAGAAAAAAAAATATACATAGAAATAAAAACACAAATACAAATACAAATAAAAATAAAAACAAAACTAAGAGTAAAAATGTTATTAATATAAAACTAAAACTAACCATAAAAAAAATATAACGAAATCTAAAAATAAAATTTAACTGAAAAATACAAAACAAAAGAACATTTAAATTTAAATAGAAATAAAAAAATTTCAAAAAATAAAAAACAAACAGAAAAATTAAAATTGGAATAAAAATAATGATAGAAATAAGAGGAAAATTAAAAATAAAAACAAAAATATAAATATAAATTAAAATATAAATATAAATATAAATACAAATACAAATACAAATACAAATACAAATACAAACACAAACACAAATACAAATACAAATACAAATACAAATAAAAATTCAAATACAAATATAAGTACAAATACAATATAAATAAAAATACGAATACAAATATAAGTACAAATACAAATAAAAATACAAATAAAAATAAAAATGAGAAATAAAAATAAGAAATAAAAATAAGAGTAGAAATATTATTAAAATAAAACTTACCACAAAAAAAAATATATACATAAAGAAATCAAAAAATAAAATTAAACTGAAAAATACAAAAAATTAAACTTTAAACATAAATAGAAAAATATATTAAAAAATAGCAAATATAAAGTTGGAATAAAAATAATAATAAAAATAAAAATTAAAAATACAAATTAAAGGAAATGTAAAAATCAAAATAAAAATAAAAATAACAATAAAAACTCAAATACAAATACAAGTGCAAATTCACATACAAATAAAAATACAAATACAAAAACAAATAAAAAGACAAATACAAATATAAGTACAAATACAAAAACAAATACAAATACAAATACGTTTAAAATCAAAGTAAAAATAAGAAATGAAAATAAGAATAACAATATTATTCAAATTAAAATAAATTAAAATAAAATAAAAATAATCATAAAAATAAAAATATATAAACAAATCTAAAAACAAAATTGAACTGAAAAATAAAAATTTAAATAAATAGTAATAAAAATAAATTAAAAAATAAAGAAATTCATAATAAATTATAATTTAAATAAAATAATAAAAAGTTAAAATAAAACTAAAATAAAAATAAACTTAAAAAATTAAAGTAAAAATAAAAATAAAAATAAAAATACAAACACAAATAAAAATAAAGTTAAAAAGAAAAATAGAAATAGAAATAAAAATAAAACTAAAAATAAAAGTAAAACTAAAAATAAAGTAAAAGAAAGAGTTAAAATAAAAATTAATGGAGTAGTACCAATCTTTTGGTAAAAAAAATATATTTTCCACAACCTCTTACGTGGAAATTAACCCCATTTAGGGAAAAAAGCCAAAAATAAAAAAAATATACAAATTTTAAAAAAAAATTTTTTGAAAATGTTGGATACATCCCTTTACATAGAGGACTTTTTTCCCTAAATGTGATTAATTTCTACGTAAGAGGTTAGATTAGCCGTTCCTGACATTAAGTTGCAGCACCGGAACAAGTCATTTTTTTAGTGCTTGATTTCATCGCCCTTTACCGGCTGAAGAAGTGAAAAAAAATTTTTTTTTGTTATCTTAAAATATTTATAAATATGTCACAAAAAGATTAAAATTAATATTTAATAAATATGATTAAAAAAAAATATTAATAATATATTTGTTTTTCTACCAAAAGATTGGTAACTCCCTTAAAGCAAAACTAAAACTAAAATTAAAAAGAAAAATTAAATGAGAATTATATTAAACAAAGTTTTAAAATAATGATTTGGACAAGGATAGAAACAATAATTAAAAAAGGGATGAGGTCAAGTATCCTTATGGGAAGGAATAAAACAATCATTAGGGCAAGGATTTGGCCAAAGACTATAACAATGAATAGAAGAAGGATTAGGACAAGGATTATGGCAATAACTGTTCGATAACAAGGATTTCGAAAACACTTAAGACAAGAATTAAAACAAAAATCAAGACACGAATTGGAAAAAGAAATGGGACGAGAATAAGAAAAGATATGCGTACAAGGATGAGGTCACAGATTTAGACATGGATTTAGATAAGAATTTGGACAAAAGAGTAAAATTCTTTGCACTTTGTTTAGCATTTGTCGTCGAATCGATTTCAACGTGCATGTAAAATATTTTTTTAAAAACTATTTTATTCCTTTTTAATTCTCTTTTTAATTTTTATAATCTTACTATTTAGTGTTATAACGGTTTTATTGTTCTAAGATACTAAGAATTTTTTTAAATTTGAGACAATGACATATTTTAACCTCACCCTAAATTAGGAATAAGATTAAATGTTATAGTTTTACGATAAATTTCGTGGATATACCAAAACTTTATCACAACTCGTAAAAAAATAATAATTATTTTAATTGTATGTCTGTTAGAGATAACAAACTACAATCTTAATATGATTCTTTTAGAGGACAACATTTTCTCAATGATAATAGAGATGAAATTCAGCGCAGAAAGTGCTTTTTTCAAACTTAATTTGCAACAAAAAGGCGACTAAATATTTAATGTTGAAAACCGTTTAATAAAATTTTATATGTACAGTAGATCGTATCACCTTACAGGCACAAAAAAAAGTACTGCACAACACCTAATCTGAAGCATTTTAAAAAGACAATTTCGCAAAAAATTTTTTTTTGACCGAACATAGGGGTCACGCATTTAAGTTTTTCATCATATCTTTTATGTATGTACATTTATAGTCCGATCTTTAAGAATTATATATCAATGTTTTTGTTTTGAGGAGTCCAACTTTTTTGCTCCAAAGGTAATTGGGGTCAAGTACCCCGTTTCAGTAGTTACCCAACAGATCCCAGTTTCTACCATCCATGTGTACCATTCTAAGGTCATAAAATTAAAGCTTGCAAAAAATCATTAAAATAGAAAGTACATATATCGATTATCCCAGTAGAACTATTAAAAAAAAAAATAGTAATTTTTTGCCGAACGTAGAGTTCCTTCTTTTAAATTTTTCGTCATATCATCGACATTTACAGTCCGATATAAAAGAATGCTAAATCGATACTTTTAACTCGATAAGACCAAATTTTTTGCTTCAAAGGTCATTCGGGTCAAGGACCCCATTCTATGATAGCACTTACGAGACATCAACTTTTACATGAATTACAAAAATAAGAGTGAAATCAAATTAAGTGTTTTTGAGCCGTTGCGCAGTATTTCGAAGATTCTCACCATATGGTATATTTTAATCAACAAATTAATTATTTAATTAATTATTATATTTTATTATAATTATTATATTAATTAATATTAACAAATTTATAGAAATGCAAAAAAACAAAAAAATATTTTTTGTCTAAAGTTGGGAAATTCGTCATCAGAAAATCTTGAAGTGGTGCAGGTCCATGGTAATACCTTAGAATGAAAACAATCCTAATATCCGAAATACAAACTTGGAATGTTATACATGCCACTGGGCATATAATTGATGCACTTTCCAACTATATATGACTCCTAAGGGGTATTCTCAAGAATGACAGAAACAAGATTACGCGTTCTGCAAATGAGAGAGAGAGCATGACGTCATCTAGCGCTATTTCCAGACTTTGAAAAAATTTTATTTTTGGGCCCACGCCTAAATATTTTTTTTTATTTTTATAATATGTATATGAACCTCCTATGTAAGCTTATTAGTGTAATAAAATTTTGTCTGTCTCGAATGGCTTCCTAAACCATCTTGTTTATATCATTCTTGGGGTATTCGCTATGCCTAGCAAATGCCATTGTACTGTGCTAGAGTGGGAAATGTATAATGCTTGTAATAGCGAAAGAACAATGGCTGGTTGTACATTTCCTATTTTTACATCGTGCAACGGCATATGCTAGGCATAGAGAATACCTCTATTGTCTCACAGTTAGGATTTTGGCCATTGGAAATTTTTATTAAGTAAATAATGTTTTATTTTAACTTCGTACGGATTATAAATTTTGGTTTGTGTCTTTGCAAAATTATCTTCATCTTTACGAATTTGTCTTCACTCAGTTTACTTGTTATAGAAAATTTAAAAAGAAAAAACACACAAAGTTCCGGATTCGATACAGTTGTTGACGATGCATCGACGTTGACGTAGGACAAATGAGTTTCCAAATTATGATAATATTTTCATAACCATTTTTTCGATTATGCAAAACCCAAAATAATAATTATCTCAAAGAAAAGTATGTATGTAAGTAGCATGACTTTCTTGGTTACATAACCCACATAATGTTTATTTATTTAGTTGTTTCATACATATTTAAATAATACGCATTTGAACTACATGTTGCTGATAACACTATCTCTAACCATAAAGTTCACTGCCAGCATTTACGAAATAATTGTACAAAATATTAAAAGCGTTTAATTACGAAAAACTTTCCAAAGCAACTTTATTGCGCCCAAAATATGTTTATGCTTAATAATCACTATAAAAACCTCAACCAATCTACTGTCTGTGTGTTTGGCAATAATTAAAAATAAATGTATAAAAAATTATAAAAAAAAAAGTATATTAACAAAAACCCAAAACAACATAACTAGCTAGATAAACTAGCTGCGCCAAACACATGTTGGTTATTTACTAACAACTTCAGTGTTTTACTTTTTTATTTTTACTTAATCTGAAATCTGGTATTCTTTGAAATACCACTCGAAGAAACTAGTTCTTGGGCAACGCATACAAAACACATCAGACAACTTTCAAAACGCATGCATCATCAAGTTCCCAGCAACAAATGGTGACATGCAGGCAGGCAGTCAGGCACACATCGGAAGATTTAGGGTACCAAGGAGGTTAATGCATGCAATAGATGAACAATGAGAACAAAATAAAAAATTAGAAAAAAACAAAAGAATTAAACAGTTTTTCTTAAAAAGAATACAAAAGAATTGCAATAAATTTGGTTGGTAATGGTTATGACAAAAAAGAACCAGTATAAAAGAAAATTGGAACAAGTGTTACAGTTGGTCATGCCCAGTTTTGTTAAGTGTTGACATACGATATCCACTTTAAAAGTAATAGTTACGTGTAAGAAATTTAATTTTCCCAGTTTTTTTGCGCAACTGTGATATATTTTAGAAAAAATTCTCAGGAAATCTTGAAAAATTTAGATATCTTCAAGTCTTTTATGATGCACTTAAGATTTTATGTTTTCCATTTTGTTAATTTAAACAAATTTTTATACAAGCAATACATTATGCGTTTTTAATTTCATATAAAAACTAACCGTAAATCTTTTTGGAATTTTATCCAGTTCAAAAAAGGTGGCTCACAAATTCCCACTTTCATGTTTTTTCATAATAAGTACTCCGCTAAATTATCAGTTTGCAGATTTTTTCAAGTCACACTTTGTTATTGATGACGAATTTGCTGCTGAAGATATTGCTGATTCCGTTTGTTCATTTCCGATTTGGTGTCTTTAATGGGTTTTCACTCTGCCATTTGGAATTTGATAAAGTCTTACTTATCTGATAGAACGTGCTTTGTTCGCATTAACAACGTAAATTCTTATGAATTCGTGGTGTCTTCGGATGTTCCTCAAGGGAGTATTCTTGGACCAATGTCTTTTGTTCTCTTTATAAATGACATCTTTAAATGCTTTAGTAACTCAGGATTTCTGCTTTATGCAGATGACCTCAAAGTTTTTAAAGAAATATTTTGTTTGGGAGACATCTCTGACTTGCAGTCTCATTTGAATAGAGTCCTGCAATGGAGTAAAGTAAATGGTCTGAATTTTTCAAAGTGTTTCCACATGACCTTTTTCAAACTCACTTTACACACCTTTTTCAATTCAGATTATCTAGTTAAGAGTCTACTCCAATCGGTAAATTCGTATCGGAATCTTGGAGCTGTTTTTGATTTTAAATTCACTTTTATAGATCATTTTAACGTCTTATTCCTAAGGGTTATTCTTGGCTGGCATTCATTCGAAGAAATAGCTGAGTTTTCTGACTCCCACACCTAAAAACTGTTATATAATTCGTATGTTAGGTCGCAGTTAGAATATGGTTCCTTTATCTGGAGTCCATATTTTGATAACGCCACTATTACAGTGAAAAAAATTCAAAAAATATTCTCAATGTTTGCTTTGTGCTCCTTAAATTTTAATGGACCACTACCACCCTATAACTTACGATTATTGTTTTTGGGTCTCAAATCACTTGAGTCAAGACGTAAGATTACCGCGCTTGTACTAATACACGATATTGTTTCTGGAAATATTGACTGCCAATCGCTCTTAGAACGAATTATGTTTAACATTCCATCCAGACAACTCAGATTTTATAAATTATTTTTTATAAAATATGTTAAAGTAAATTATGCTCTTATTGACTAGGGTATTATGATTGTGACCAGGGCATTACTACTTTTTAATGAGTTATCTTCAAATCGTTTTCTCTGTTACAAAAAAATTATCTTGTTTTAAAGATTCAATTAATAATATATTTTTAGTTAAGTTATAAGAGTTAATGAACGTTTGCGTTACACCATATACATATGTTAACTTTTTGTAATTATTTTTTATAATCACTAGTCTGTAAGGATTTTGTTTTTCCATTAGACTGAAAAAATGAAATGAAATGAAATAAACGAAGCAATAATAATAATTTATTAAACTGCGTTAAGTTAAATTCGTAAGTTCGGAGATATCTTAGCAAAGACACAAACCAATATTTCATTACAGCACAAAGTTAAATTCTTGCAACTTTTTATACGAACGAATTTAATTTCGTCGTAGTGCAAAGCACGAATTTAACTTTGGATACTAATTTAACTAACGACACTACGAATTTAACTTTATTTCAAAGGAAATAACTTGAACATTAGATGGGTTGATAGTTTCATACATTTTCTTAGCATATTCCAGAACCTCAATGCAAGGCCAGATTCTGAATCCTGGATGTAATATAAGCATGTGACTCGAAAAAAAAATCCAGAAAATTCTCAAACTGGATGGGCGCCCCTAAAAAACGAGAATTTGAAGAAGTATCAAACGGATGTTTCAAATCGAGTTTCCTATTTACCTATAACATGTAAAAACTTTTGACGACAACATATTCTATTGTAAAACTGTCCACTTAACCCGAAATAATTATTTGCCCAAAGGTCGGCTCCACAAGGTAATTATATCCCTCTACTTCAGATTAACTTCACTATCCCAATAAACATTAACCTTGGAGATTGGCTTGACCTCAAATAGAGCTCCAGTTCGTTTCTTCAATTTTCAGTACTGGATCTTCACTTGACCTTCACTTGAGATCTAAGCCATTCTTCAGGGAAATAGACCTTCGATCTCCAGTTTAGATAAGGCTGAATCTCCACTTGATCTTTCTCTAAGCGATTTCCATCCCAAAATGAAAAAAGAGATAGTATTGTAAGAGAAAACTTTTCCTATTATTTTTATAATCTACAATTTGCTGCACTTTGCACTTTATTCTCTTTCTCATCTTATTTATTATTTTATTATTTGATTTTAATTATTTATTGAAATAATTTGTTGCAGTCTCTTACTTACTTTATTATTTTGTTGCAATTCACTGTATTTGACAACTGTTCACAAATTAACTAGAAACACAATACCAAAACAACCTAGTGTTGCCAGGTACAAAAAAACATTATTTTTTTTGACACTTCAACTGTATTGCCACTTGGAAAATTAAACTATCTCAAGCCAATTTCGAATTCAACTCCATGACGTTGGAGTAGACTTGGAGAAATGAGTTGGAGATCAAGTGGAAGTTTAATCCTTTTTTTTCAAACTTGTAGAACAGAAGGGCCCAAGAAATTTTAAGCGCTGGCTAATGCTTGAAAAAAAAAAAAAAAAAAACACTAAATGTTGCTCATCGTTGCGTTTGGCAAAAAATCAGACAAAACAAAAAAACAATTACAATGCAATAAAATCACATGTCATCAAAAATTACTCGACACACAAGTAACGGGACAATCAGCTTCAGCATCGACATCATCGAGTGTGCGTTTTTTTATTTTGGCTTTGCATGCATTTGTTTTTGTAAAGTTCGCTGGAAAATGTGCTGAACACTGAAGGAGTGCGGTTTGTGTTGTTGTTTTCTGCAGGCGTTCTTTGAATTTGGTTCATCGCAAAGATAAAATTAAGATAGAAAAAAATTTGTATGAAGGGTCACTACGTGGGCATGTTTGTTGTAGAAAAATCTTTTTCTTACTTGTGGGGATGTTTTCTCCATATCTGCAATGATATCCGATGATGACGATGAGTAAATTTATGTTTTTAAAGTCATTGTAAACATACAGAAAACAAAGGGAAGAAAATTTTATAAAAAAATATAAATGTTTTCCCTAAAGGCGGTTGAACAAAAAAAAAAAAAAATCTCGTTTATCTGCCGTAAAAATTATCCCATTTGTACTTATTTAGTTTTGCTTAACTTCATAAAATGGCCATCAATCCTGCAGAATTTAAATTTGAGACAGTTGCAGCGACCTTGGCGAGGGTATAGCTTTTAAACTAAAGTTCTAATTCAAAATCGAAAGAAAAAATGAGGAAATTCGTAATAAAGTAGGGTCCAAGACCTAAGTTTTAAAAAATCTGATCTGATATTCGAGCTAAGTGGTCGATTTTACATTTGAATATGTTATGGTCAAAAGTTTTTGTATGACTAACATTTAAATAGGAAACTCGATTTGAAACATCCACTTTATACTTCCTCAAATTCACTTTCTTAGTGGCGCCCATCCATTTTGAGAATTTTTGAGATTTATTTTCGCATCAAGTGCTTATATCCAGAATTCAGAATCGGCCCTTGTAGGGAGGTTCCAGAATACTTATGGTAAAAACTCACCAAGTATACGTATTATACCAAGTCTGCTTTTAGGATATGAGGATTTCGTCGTTGTAGACACACTGCTCCTGAAGCAACTTCAAGTTGACCTAAAATGGCAACGTAAACTGAATTACTCCAAGTGTTTGTAATGTTTTCCTGATGAAATATCACTTTGAATTGAAATCCCAGCTGATTTCGTTTTGAAAATATTTCAATTTTTGCATTTTAACGTGATATAACCACCTTGTACATTAGACAGCGCAATATATTCAAGTATAAAAGTGTTTATATATGCATTTATGTATGTATATATTTATATATATATAATATACCTACGTGTGTGTGTGTGTGTGTAAAATATTGAGAATTGGGATATTGTTTCCACACCATCTACTGAGATAAATATCGCGGCGCGTTTTTTTTTTTAAAGTAGTATCCCCTGTAGGCCTATTCGGCTCTCCGCAAAATCGCCCAAAAAAAATCGCCTAAAAAAAAAAAGAAAAAACACCCAAATGAAAAATGACCCAAAAATTTATGAAAAATCGCCCAAAACGAAAATACGGAATTTTACCCAAGAAAACGAAAAAAAGCCCAACAATTTTTAGAAAAATTACCCAAAAACAAAAGCGAAAATTCACCCAAAAAAAATGAAAAATCGCCCATTATTTTACATTGTGTTCCCACACGAGATACGAAATTCCCTTGTACGAAATGAGAATTTTCAAGGCTAGTATTTTTTTTTTTAGAAAGTATATTTTAATTCAATCATTTGATGAGATAAATACTATTTATTTATTTTTTATTAATATAGTAATTTATTAACCAGTGTTATTAAAACATGAAATAATAAAACGAAAACTATTATTAGAACTATTATTGCAACGATAGAAGGTACTGGGTAAGCTACTATACGTTACTAAACAATCTTAGTTGTGTAGGAAGTGCGTTAAATTTAAAAATTTAATTCATTTTAATTTTATATAATCTCATACTTAAAAATCTATAAAAACATTTCGTACAAGGGAAAAATACTGATTCTTTTTCAAAACAACAAGTTTCTTTGGTTATCAAAAAATTTCAAAAGAAAAAATGGCGGCGGAGGTGGTGGGGGGGGGAGCAGGGCGGGGCGACGGGTGGCACGTGCGATCCGTCGCACTACGCGTAATCCGCCGAGCCGCGATCCGCCGCGTCGCGATGCGCGGGCGCGGTACTAAATATTTCCTTTGACTTGACCAAGCAAACTCAAGCAAATACAAAAGAAAAACAAAAGAAGAACCGCTGCTTTTACTTTAAATACCGTTATCTTTAAGAACTGATTGAGGTTTCTTATTTAATATTGAAAACGAAAGATCACCCAAAAAAAACGAAAAAACACCCAAAAACTAAAAGTGAAATTTCTCCCAACATATTTGGGTGAAATTTCGCCCAAAAGCAAAAAACGAAATTTTACCCAACAAAAATGCAAAATCGCCCAATTTTTTTTGGTGATTTTTCATATGATTTAAATTCAAATTCGTATGGAAAAAAATTGGGTGATTTTTCATTATTTTTTTTGGGCGATTTTTCTTTGGGCGATTTTGCGGAGAGCCGGCCTATTCCACTGTCCCGTCCCGTCCATAAATTACGTAATCACTTTTATACTTAAATTTGTTCAAATTGGACAGCCTCTAAGAAATATACATCTATCATTTATTACAAATGTTGCGAAGTAAATGTCACTGCAGTATTTTTTAAGCGACTTGAGTATGATGAATCTTCAATAAGATTAATTTTCAATCTCTCCCAAAACTTGTTAAATTCCATGTGAATCGACTCTCCAGCCGGAATGATCCCCATTGACATTCTAGCAGATGAGATGAGGAGAATTTACCAAAGGAGATCCACATTGCCAACGGAAGCTAACCAGGTAACCAGGATGATCAAAGAAGAAGAAAGAACACGATCTATGGACCTATGGCAATCTCGGTGGAATAATTCACCAAAGGGTAGATGGACTCACACCCTTATACCATCAATCGATGTGTGGATAATCCGTGCATAAGGAAACTGCAATTACCACTTAACGCAGTTCCTCTCTGGCCACGGTGGATATCGTAGATACCTTTTCCGATTTGGACACGATACATCTCCTTATTGCCCGGAGTGTCCAAACCAGGAGGAAGACGTGAAGCATGCAATATTTGACTGCAGTCGTTTCACGGAACTGGGAGGAAATCTACCAAGTCCAGAATTACTTATAGAGCGGATGGTGGATTCAGTAGAATATTGGATGCATATCTGTGCACTCGTCAAGAATGTACAAGGTGAATTGCGGAGAGCTGAAACTGAAAGAAGATTAGCAGGAACAACAGAAACACCGGAGTAGCATAAATTGCTTGCCAGCCCCACGAAGTAATAGCTAGTGGCAGTCCCATGGGGAGAGTGGGGGAAGTGTGCAGGGTGTGGTTTAGTACGTAGGCGCATACCTGAAATTTAAGTAAGGAATGCGAATCGTGCAATACCAATTCCACGGGTATCTATGAAGATTACACATCCCTTTGGCGCATCAAAAAAAAAAAAAAAAGTAGGTATAATATATATATAAATATATACAAACATACATCCATACATATATAAACACTTTTATACTTGAATATATTGCGCTGTCTAATGTACAAGGTGGTTCAATCACGTGAAAATGCAAAAATTGAGATATTTTTAAAACGAAATCAGCTAGGATTTTAATTCAAAGTGATATTTCATCAGAAAAACATTACAAACACTTGGAGACATTCAGTTTACGTTGCCATTTTAGGTCAACTTGAAGTTGCTTCAGGAGCAGTGTGTAGAGTAGTACATTAAAAGAAGTTAACTGTGTCGTGGACACACCCGTAGGTTTTGACATGATAGCACATCCTTTGTTCCCAAACATGTCCTCATCCTTATCTTTTTCTTATGTTTGTCCTAATAATTGTACTTATCCTTGTCCAAATTGTTGTTTGCACACAATTCCTGACCCATTCTTTGTTTGAATCCCTTTCCTTATCCTTATCCTTATCATTATCCCACATTTTTTCCCAATCATTGATACTAAATTTTGTTCTTAGCGTATCCAAATTCTTGTTATATTCCTTACCCAATCCTTATATCCTTATATTCCTTGTCCTCATAATTATTTTCAATCTTGCCCTTAATATGCCTTTAAATGTGCATAAATCTTTATCTTAGTCCTTGTCGTAGTTCTTTTCCCAATCCTTGTCTGAATCCTTGTCAAATTCCATGCTCTTAAATATGTCTGAATTTTGGTCCTACTCCTTATGTTATTCTTAATCCCAATCTATGTCCAAATCCTTGCCCTCGTCCTTTTTCTAGGCTTTGTTCTTATCTATATCTAAATTCTTGTCCTTATACTTGTCGTAATTTTAATTTTATTTTTTATTTTATATTTTTTGTTTTTGCTTTACATTTATCTTTGCGTCCCACAATATATTCATGCAACGATGGTGCATTAAGTTTACTTCAACCGGTTGTATTGTTTTATTTTTCTCATGTGGCCGAAAACTTCAGCTGGACTGTCGTTTCATAAAATTTATTGTAATGCCAATTGTCACGAGGTAATAATTCCATGCAACGTCATTGTTATTACATGTTTACTGTTTTTAGCTGTTTTTAGATTTTTAATTTTTTTCGGATTTTGGATTTTTTTCATTTTCATTATAAGGTGAAAGAACCATTTTTTCATGTTATTAAATGATATTGTTAGTAACATTTGTATTCAGCAAGTAATAATTCCATCCAACAATATTGCATTTTTGTTGCATAGGTTGCTACTTACGCGACCTGACGACGTCTTAGTTTATTCTTTTATTTTTGTCATAAGTCACAGTATAAATTATTCATTTCTGTATTCATTTCACTTATAACATTTCCCGTGCCGCATATACTCAACCATTAATTTCATTATTTCATGCAACGCTATTGCATGGTTGACGCAATTCAATGACGCAATTCATTGACGCAGTTTTGATCTTATAGCGGCTCTCTTTGCGGCCTCATGACATCATTATTTTTTGTTTATTTTTTTCATGAGAGCCAAGAAACAACCTTTACTGTCGCATAAAAGCACCTATATATATAGCATACATATGGCGTTATAGTTCCATGAAACAAATTCAAGGTTAGACAGCTTCCTTCGCTTCCTGAGGAAGTCTTTAATTTTTTTATTTTTGTCAGAAATTAAAAAAATTAATCTTAACTGTAGTGTCATCACTTTTATCATATCACATTAATTCATTGAGTTAAAATTCCATGCAACACCGATGCATTTTGGAAAAATTTTTTTTTTAACTATTTGGAATTTGCGCGGTTAAATGTAACGTTGTCACGTCAAAAAAACTTCCTTTTATTTTTGCTTGTGCAGCTTTCTAGTACTTTTCAACCTGTACAAAAAATGTACCTGTAAAAAATGTTATGTTTTGTTCACACAGAGAGTTTAGTTTGAGTTCAACCAAAGCTGTTCACACAGAGATGCGTCGGCAGAATTGAGTTTAGTGTGACATTTTTTTGTTTACTTATGTGTTCTCATATTTTTTGCACCTTCAGCACAGTGACATCAATTCCACTTGAGAAAAAGGGTGCAGCCATCCCGGCATGCAGACCTCGTCTTCTACACTTGCCCAAGTGATTTTCTTCGCTTTTTTTGTTCATTTTTTGCAAATACTAATTGCATAGTTTTTAAAACAGCTGTTTTTGACATTTCTCAGTACAAAATTGTTCAATACGTACCTTTTCATCAGAACATTAGCATACTTTGAGGCATTTCTTAAATTGAGTTTTGATAAACTCAGATAACAATTTGAGTTTAGTTAAGTTCCATTCTGCAGAATTGTACTGAGACCTCAAGAGTTCAATAGCATAACTCAACTTTGTACTGGAAACTCAAACTAAACTTTTTGTATAGACATAGCATTAATGAGATAATTATCACATTAAGCTGACGAGCTATTTCTAACATTATAAATGTAAGAACTATGTTCTAAAAGATTTGAAAATTTGTCAAAATCAAAACAAATTTTCTTCTCCGAAACGGTTTCTTTGTGGTTGACAGTTAAGTTAGGCCTAAACATTATAAAATTGCCCACATTGAATTGTGTCAAATTGAAAAAAAATACGTCTGATTGTTAATGTAATACAAACAACACCCACTTACTAAGAATAGTTTTTCAGTAGGATTAAACTTTTTCTATGCATAGATTTGTTTTGATTTTATGATTCTTAGTTTAGATTTATTTGTTCAAGCTTTTCATTTAAAATCGTAGGACGAGATATTTTATTAGGTAATTACATCACAATTTCTTAACTATCTCCGCTCTAAGGGTGATATTTTTTAAATAAAATTGTTGGGTCGCGAATAATCATAGTCAATCCTAACAAAGGCTCTCTCGGTTGCATGACTGATATAATTCAAGGTTGCTAAAAATTTCGCCCTTGAGTAGTACTTTCGTTCAGGGTTTAAATTGCTTTCAGCAAAACAGCAAAAGCAACGATAATTTTGCTGCGTAGTGCTACCTAAAGTTTTTAAAGACAAGCATATGCTGCTCATTTTGCTTTGCTTTCTGAATCTTCGAAAGGCTAAGCAAAAGCTGCAGCACTAAAAAGAATTTGTTTTGCTGCGTAGTGCTACGAAAGCATAAGAAATTATTTTAGTGCTTTGATTTTCATTTTGCTTTTCTGATTTGTCGCAGCACTACGAAAGCAACAATTATGCGCTTTGCTTCGTTTTGCTTCGGAAGCATTTTATTTTCATTCGTTTGGCTTTCGGGATTTACTTGTCATCGTTTATATGCTGTATTTCAGAGACGCATGTCTTTTTGTACGTTGTTGTTTGTATAATATGCGCACTTGTACGCAGTCGCGAATGCTTGGTGTTGTTTTTGTTGTGTGTAACGGTTTTTTTATTGCATGAGTTTTAAAGAGATTGCAGAAATAAATTTGGATGCGCATATAAAATAGTTCTAGAACTTTTAAAGATAGATATATAATAAAACCGTTACACACAACAAAAACAACACCAAGCATTCGCGACTGCGTACAAGTGCGCATATTATACAAACAACAACGTACAAAAAGACATGCGTCTCTGAAATACAGCATATAAACGATGACAAGTAAATCCCGAAAGCCAAACGAATGAAAATAAAATGCTTCCGAAGCAAAACGAAGCAAAGCGCATAATTGTTGCTTTCGTAGTGCTGCGACAAATCAGAAAAGCAAAATGAAAATCAAAGCACTAAAATAATTTCTTATGCTTTCGTAGCACTACGCAGCAAAACAAATTCTTTTTAGTGCTGCTGCTTTTGCTTAGCCTTTCGAAGATTTAGAAAGCAAAGCAAAATGAGCAGAATTTTGTTTGAGATAGTGCTTTCTGCTTTGGCTGTTGCTGTTTGATTTTCAATAAGCACAGCAAAGTAAAAGCAAAAGCAATTGAACGTTTTCAAGTTTTTTAAACACTGCTTTCGTTCACATTCAGAATTCGCAATGCTTATCGCTTAGATTTAATACCAAAAATTTACATCATGACTTCACATTTCAACTGTGAGTATTGTCACGATTTTAATGAATACGAATACCTTTTCGCTACCATTCATTAACTACTTTATATTATAATTAGGACATTAAACCGTTAATGAATGAATGGGTGAGCCAACCAGCATGGTCAACAAAAAGAAAAAAAAGTGAAAAGAGAGTAAAACCAAACAAAAAAAATTAAACAGCCTATAAACAATATTTAAGCCAATGTGTAAATTAACATAAGAAAACAAAAAAAAAAAACTCAAAACGAAGTGTTAAACATCACAAGTCGGATAATATTAACGGAGATTTATTATTGTACATTATTTTGACAAAACATCAAGAAATAACCGTTATATTTAACGTCATTCATACATACTACGATGTCATGTTTATAAATCAACAGATTAACATTAAAATCAAATCCAAACAGAAACTAAGTAGAACGTGGTGAAGCGGAGGAAGGAGAGAGGGAGGGGGGATTAAAAGCACTAATGTAATAATAAAAATCTAACGTTTGAGTGTTGAATTATATAATGCGATTATGTTGTGTGAGAGCTGTTATTTTTATAGCATGAGGCGATGAGGTAGCGTGCACGATGAACAAGGGAACCCTCATCAATGGCCGATAATAATAATAATACATGTGCCGTCTAAAAAGCGCACATTGGGCTAGAAATTGAAAAATACGGCCCAAATGAAAATAAGAAATTCTAATGAAGAATTTTAACATATAGTGTCGGGACATTTAAAACTATCTAGAGATTAAAGAAACGTAGAAAGTTGATGAAAAATTATGTTCTTATTATGTTTTTTTCTAAAAAAAAAATAATTTCCGTTGCCACTGGTAAGAAAAATAAAAAGAAAAATAAAAAGAAAAATAAAAAATTAAAAAAAAACATAAGTTGAGACAAAGGAACAAAAGTTGTAGATACATAAGTTCAAGGTTATTTATCTTGGAGTCATTTGGAAGTAGTACTTCTAGAACTAGTTTCATTTCTAAAAAAATGAAAAAAAAATAACTTATTTGACGAGCTAGTACAAAAGAGTAAAAAAGACATACCTTACACACCAAATAAAATTAATAAATACACTTATAAGTTCTTCATTAAAAACGCATTAACGCCTTTATACATGGTGTATCGAAAAACAAAGAACTTCAATGAAAATTTTGAAATAAGAGGGCATTAGAATAATTACAGAACTTTTGCTCATATTCGTACTGAATCAAAAAACTAGTAAGAAATGATCTTCGACTGGGCCGAAGTTAAAATATCCCCACGGCTGAACCAAAGTATATTCAAAGTCTTAAGCAATCAATAAAATGTTTATCTGTAAAAACGTTTTCGTTATATTTTTAACAGAAAATATTCGCTTTTGTTTTTTGATAAAGTCACTTTGTATGGGAGGTGGGCGTGGTTTTCACTCAATTTGGTTGAATTCCATACACATAGTACACGTTATATATCAAAGTTCATATGCCAAATTTCAAGTCCATACATTAATTTTTGTGGATTTTAGAGAAATTTTACCTTTTTGATAAAGTCACTTTGTATGGGAGTAGGCGTGGTTTCCATCCGATTTGGTTGAATTTCAAACTTAGAGTGTATTTTAAACATCAAAACTTATATGCAAAATTACAAGTCCATATATTAATTTTTATTGAATTCTAAGAGATTTTACCGTTTTGATAAAGTCACTTTGTATGGGAGGTAGGCGTGGTTTTCATCCGATTTGGCTCATTTACGAACTTGACCTTCATTTTTTACATAAAAGCTTAAATATTGAATTTCGTGATGATAGCTTTAAATTACGGCTGTAATTGTGATCACAGACAGACGGACAGACAGACGTACATGGCTAAATCAACTCGGGTGGTGATGCTGATCAAGAATATATACACTATTCTATACCTACCACGCCTCCTTATGGGCGTTACAAACGGAGTGACAAAATTAATATACCCCCATTTACGTTTTTTAAACGTGGGGGTATAACTAGATACATTTTAGGATTCTTAAAAAAACTTAATTAATTTAATAAATATCCTGTGTATTCAGTCCTATTTTGAATAGTTTTGCCATTTTCTGGAGTGATTTTTTAGCGTTTGGTTTTTGAAAATTGAAAAAAAAAATACTTTCGGTCGGTATCTCACCAATGGCATCTGTAATTTTGTCTTCTTATGGTGTAATTGTGGCTCGCTTGTCTCTGTATACGAGAGACTTTACGTAGTCCCACAAAAAAAGTCTAGTGATGTCAAATCGCATGATTTTGGCGGCCATTTGACTGTTCCAAAACGTGAGATTAATTGCTCATCAAAGTCGCCTCTAAATAGGTCGATGAAATCGCATGCTGTGTGGCATGTGGCACCGTCTTGTTGAAACCGCATGTCAACCAAGTCCAATTCTTCTATTTTGACCATAAAAAGTCGGTAATCATCGCATGGTACCTTACACCATCGACTGTAACGTTGCGATTTTCATTATTTTTAAAAAAGAACGGTCCAATGATGCCGCCGGCACGGAAACTGCACCAAACAGTGCATTTTTCAGGGTGTATTGGCAGCTCTTGAACTGCATCTGGCTGCTCTTCAGATCAAATTCGGCAATTTTGTTTGTTGACGTACCCATTGAATAACACAAGCCCAATTGTTGAGAACGCTGACGAATTGACATATCGCGATCTTCATTGACACTGCCCGATACAGTAGTAATATTCTCCACAGTAAGCACTCTCGGCATACGGTTTGGTGAATTGATGTCTAATAAAGTGAAACTGGTGCGAAATTTGGTCACAATAGTTTGAAAAGCTTGTTCGGTGAGTCGATTATGACGAACAAAAAATGAACTTAGTTTACGAAACAAATTACTCACAGAGCTCGAATTTTGATAGTATAATTCAATGATTTGCAAGCGCTGTTCGTTTGTTAGTCTATTCATGGTGAAATGGCAAACCTTACTGAGCATTTTTGGCTTTGTCACATATTCACGCGTGAGGTGTTAAAAATGTACACTGAAAAAAACAAATAGAAAAAATATCACCCTTTATTTCGAATGCTTTTAGTAAGGCCTGACAGGTCTTTTTTGGAGTTTCGTGCCAAGTTTTTTGGAGAAATTTCCATAATTCCCGCTTATTTGCAAAAGTTTTTAAGCCCAATGTTTTCTTCAAGTCATTCCATAAGTTTTCAGTAGAATTTAGATCCGGGGACTGACTTGACCAGGTGATCATATATATTTTGCTCTCCACAATACACTTTTTAACCAGCTCTGAGGTGTGCTTTGGGTCGTTATCAGACTGAAAGACTCAAAGACTCAGAATAGTCATATTCTCCTCAGTATATGGAAGCATTACGTCTTCCAAGATGTCCTTATATTCTGCTGCAGTTATATTATACAACGTTTGGTAAATCGAACCTACACCATTCCAGAAAAATCATCTCCACACCATAATATTTCCGCCACCATGCTAAACTTTTTTCTTTGTAAAATAGACGGAATCATGAAGTCCAAGTAAAGTAACAGATAAGACACTGCGCCTTCGAACCATGCCATAGTTTGTCAATCCACACCATCTTAAACATGTTTTCACGTAAACATAATGTGAATTATAAGCATGCCAATGTAAGTTGAAATGAGAAAAATTTGCTGTAAGTTCTTTACTTGAATTTAAGTAAGTTCTTCTCAATTCAAGGTAAATCAATTTCTCAAATCAAGCAAATTATTTTAGTTTTCAGCAAATTGTTACTTGAATCAAGCAAATTTTTCTCACTTCAAGCAAATATTAGTCTTGAATATAAAAAAAAATATTCTTGAGTTTAAGCAAATGTTTCTTGAATAAAGCATTTTTTTTTTCTAAATATGTTTATTAAATTTGCTCAATTCTCGTAAAATAATGCTTGAATTGAGAAATTTACGCTTGAGTGCAAACTGATAGCCTATTTGCTTGATTCAAGCATAGAATGTTGATTTTTTTTTTTCTTTTCGTGAATTAATGAATAAAAATTTTTGGTGTAAATTTGAAACGATGGGTTATAATACAGATCAGATATGTATTTATACACTAAGAGAAATAACGCATATTAACATTATCCACGCCTGAGTAGATTTATATATTTTTTATTTATATATTTTCAAATGTGAATCAAATATTTTCCTTAAAACTTGTTTTTTCCCGTATTTACATTTTATTTATACCACACACCTACACGCATATTCTATACAGCTGAAATACCCGACAAGCAGCAACAGCATCGCACTCTATTCCTGCAGTTTATTTCTTGCAGTTGCAGGTTTCTTATAGTTCTCGTTTAGTTTTTGTTGCAAGGGTAATATAGCCTGGATGTTTGGCCAAGATGATTTGTGAGTGCGATGGATGGCCGCTTAAGGAATGATGTAGGTTGGAGTGACAACTTGATATTTTCTGACGGATGTCTTGCACCGTTTGTGATTTACCTGCATATTTTGTTTCTTATAAATTCTAATTCTTATTGAATTTAAATATGTTGTTTTTTAAATTCAATATTTTTATACAAATTTTCTTTAAATACGATAGTTTTATTTTCAAATAATAAATATTTAAAAGATATTTTTAAAAAATTCGTGTATAATTTTAATAAATTTTTAATTAATTCTGTTTTAATATTTAAATATTTTATTTAATTAAAAAAAAAAAATAAATAACTGGCCATTTCAGCCCTTGAAAGGACTTTGACCTAGCTTCTTATGATTTAACGCCGACTCCGAACGGCGATGAACGGAATGTTCTTGTTCTCAAGAAGCTTTACATGGCATTTTGATTACTCTCTGAGGTTTGCCATTGTCTGCAGAGAGGTGGCGGCCGTACAGAAAAATTATTTTAATACAAATAATTTTCTGTCGCTGCTGGGGTTCGAACCTGGGTTTCCAGGTTCCACGACTTTAACCAACTACCACGCACTTTAACCAACTACGCCACGGACGCCACAGATTTTATTTAAATAAAAAAGTATTTAAATCAATTTTAAATATTTACGTAGTCGATTTATGCAAATGCGTTGTTGGTACAAAATTTACTCGCTTTTTGAATAAATTAAAAAAGTTTTTGGATGAATTTTATACTTTTTCTCTTAGTGTAGAAAAGTTTTCAATACAAAAAAATGTCGGTATTCTTTTGTTTTAGTTGTAATTTTGGCAACTCTTCTCGCTTCCTCTATTCAATTTCACTACCTTGGATGATCTCTTTGGGTGTCTGAGAATCAGAAGGGTTTTCAAAATACACACCAAGCACTGGAACGGTGGATCTCCCATGTGTATATGTCCATGAAATAAAAAGTCTTGAACTGAGCTTTCTTGACGTTAGATCTGATCTGATTTGAAAAGCCCTCACTTCCATTCAATACCAAATTTTCCCAAAATATACCTTAACACAGCCGAGATTTTATCATAGCATATTTTTGATCCAATGTGCAGCGCTGTCAACAGCTGATAAGCTCCAAACTCGCTACAAACAAAACATGACCATATATGAGCAAAAAGTGAAATACGTAAAAAATAAAATGAAAACAAAAACAGAAATAAAAACAACAAACAACAATAAAAACAAACGGAACGTGTTGGCCACACATAGCTGGATATGCGCTGAACAAACTCGATGCGCTCCCTGAGGCTAAAATAAACAAGTGGGGAAACATGTGCAGGAAGTGGGGTTTCAAGGAGGCAACGGGAGATATTTTTTAAACAATGTCGTGTTGTGTTGTGTTTGAACGAAAGGGTGCAACCATAATAAAAAAATAAACAGATAATGTTTGTGGTTAAACAAAAGGAGTGCTGAAGGGACTTTTAAGCGAGCAAGTACAGCGTCGGGCAGAAAATTGGCGGCAGTCACAGACGTCCAACTGCTGACTGCTTGTTGCCTGGTAGAATAAGTTTCAATTTTTGACAAATAAAACCACGATTCTGTAAATTACGAGCGCATTTTATGTAATGCATATAAATAAATACCCCGCAGATACATTCATTATTGATTAAGTGTGGCTGACAGTTTCAAGTGAGCGGCTATGTGTGTGTAAAGGAAAAGGAAGATGTGTATGTGTGTGCGTGTTTTAGTGTGTTTTGTATGTGTGAATGTAAGATGGTGCCTGCTGTATAATTGCAATAGAAAAGGGATTTTTGAATTTAAAAACACACACAATCTTTTTCACAAAGAAATGCTGCTATGGCAACACTGTCTAGACGCGTCTGTTTGCGCCATTTTTATTTGTTTACCGTGGCACTCAGCTGGTAGTTTTGGCACGTCAGTGTCCAGTATAAATGATGAATAGCTATCCTATGTATGTTGTGCTGCTTTTGTCGTACTGCTGATTTTTAACGTTATCCTTGCAAAGTTGTATATCCTTCAGAAGTTTTTTTTAATGTTGTTCTTTACTAAACATAAATATTTTGGCGCAATTTTGTTTTTGAATTAATTTTTGTTTTTTATTTTTTTATTGACAATTTCTGTTGTTGTATATTTTGTATTTTGTTTGTTTTTGCTTTGTTTTTCTTTGTTCTTAACTAGTTCTCTGCTTGTGCTGATCGCCTCATAACTCGTACACAAACATTTAACAAATCACAATAAAAACAATAAAAGTTTGTTTTTAATTTTTTTTTTTTTTTCTATAAACTTTAACAACAACACCAAATATCAACAATATTTTCACAATAAGGCCAAATTGTCTTGCATTGTCAGCATTGCAAGCTGGCAACACTGTTGCTTAACATTTCACTAAAATATTTCAGCTATTTTATTTAAATATTTTCTTTTTTTTTATCAACAATACCGCTGCAGTATTTTGTATTTTTTTAGTTGTAATATTAAATATATTTCGTAAATATTTTTTTTTTAATTTTTTCTGGCCGCACGTAGCCACAGAAATGAACCCGTCCGCAGACACGCTTTCCCACAAACTGTTTGTCACGAATGCGACGACTTTTGGTAGCTGTTCTCCGTCTCTAGTGTGCGTCTTTTTTTCCGACTTTTTGTTGTTGCTAACTTGTCCATGCTGTATGGAGAAACAAGCACACAGTTCAGCAGCAACAACAACAACAACAACAACATCAACAACAACAGCTCTTCAGATGACATTGAGATTGTATCTGTATGTACTCGTTGGGCTTGTGTGTGCATGCGGAATGCCACTGAATCTGATGGCTATGTTGGAGTTGTTTTTTGAGCAGAAGAAAGCAAAGTTCAGTGGCGTGATTTGGTGACATGAGCAGTGGAAGCATTGCTTGCTATGAGTCAATTTATGCTGGCAATGCTTTTTGTGTTTTATCCCAAAAAACAAAATGACTCACTAATGTTATCGTTTACGAATCGCATTCTCGTACATTTCATTCATTAGCAATTATTAGAAGCAATTCACTTATAATATCGTGAGCAGGAGGAATTCCTCCTTCGTTAACGAATCGTCAAATTCGAAAAATCGTCAAATTTGTTAACGAGTTACCAAAACTAAAAAAAAGTAATTAGTTATCGAGTCTCCAAAACTAAAAAAATCCCAATTCAATAACGAATCACTAAAATTATGTTTCTTACTGTTACGGGTGGCCGTGGTGCAGTGAGTAGAGTGCGTGATCCATACGCCAGAGAACTCTGGTTCAATTTCCATCTGACACAGAAAGTTTTTTCAATTGAATTAATTTTTCTGTTCGGCCGTCACCTCACAAAACTCACGCTCTATAAGTCACTAATCATGCCCGTCTTACTATATGGAGCACAAACCTGGACGTTGAGCAGTTCTGATGAAAAGACTTTGGGAGCCTTCGAGAAAAAGATCCTTCGTAAAATCTTCAGTCCAATCCGAGTCAATGGCGAGTATCGAATTCGATGGGACCACGAGCTGTATGAGCTGTACGCTGACACCGACATAGTTAAATGAATTAAAATCGAGCGGCTCTGCTGGCTAGGTCATGTTGAGCGAATTAAAAACGACACTCCAGTGAAATAAATATTCGATTCAGGGCCCGGTGGTGGTCAACGCAGAAGAGGACGCCCTCATCTTCGTTGGAAGGATCAGGTGTTGGATAACCTGACCACGCTTGGTGTTTCCTTTTTCTTAAACAAGGCCAAAACCGCGCAACGGTTGTAAGCGCCAGATAAGTAAGTAAGTAAGGGAATTGTGCGAGATATGAAATACATTTTTTTTTAGATTTGAACCAAGGATTTCAGGTGAAATACCTATTCAGTCAACCTATTCAATCAAGTGAAACACGTGTAGGATGTCCCAAGCGTGGTGGAAAGCCAAAGAAACATTTGAATTTGAATCTGAGGCAAGTGTTCGCCTTTACCTCAGTCAATTCAAGTTATAAGGCAATCTCATCCGCAAATTTCTTTACCATCAACTACAACTTCAAGTCGTAAATATTGATGACTTTTTAATTTCAGTTGATTAGAAATGAGGATAGAAAATTTAGAAAGGTTTAAAGCGAAAGACCATGGCCTGACCGGGAATCGAACCCGGGACCTCTGGGGTGGCAGTCGAGCACGCTACCTACTCGACTACCGAGGCCGCCAAAATGATTGATTGACTGATTGACTGAATACAAAAGAAAAGATCTGGAAATTTCTCAGTTGCTTGTAAACTCATTAATCATTTATCTCTGAGAGTATACTTTTTCCTCTTTTCTTTTTTCTTGAATTTTCATATTTTCACATTTCCACTTACATATGTAGAATATTCAAAATAAGTTAAGAGTAATAATACTTTTTTAATATTTCAATATAAATTGTGTTTTCGTCAGACTTCAATCGAATACGCTATATATTAGGCCAGTCAATTCAATACTTTTTGTAGTACTGAAAGCGTATTAATTCATACTGAAAATAACCTCGTTAAAGTGCTCTAGACAAACTTCTCGCGAAGCAAGGAAAGCAAGCTCGCTGACAAAAATGTGATAAATGTGATGTAAAGTGACAAATACTTTGAAAGTATTCTCTTGGGAGAAAAATTCTTTCGCTTAGGTTAGGAGAGGCTTCATATCTCAGCTTCGCTACCGAAGCATTTGCGAGTCTTATCCGAGCTTTGTCTCCCACGATCTCTATAAATTACTTTGTAAGAGCTTCTTGGAAAGAAGGAAAAACAAGCTCGCTGACAAAATATGAAATTACCTTCAAAAGAGCACACGAAATATTATCCAAGGAGAAAACTTGCAATTTCTATTCACAAGTATCTTAGAAGTTAGATTAAGGTAGAAATCTCTAAGAATCTCGAAAATGGAACCTGTTGGACATCCACTTGTTAGTTGTGTTTCAATATCATATTGATACCAATACATTTTGTAGTCAAACCCTCCATGACTAATTCTAGCTTCGGTCCTGTACTGCATTTATTATTTTTAATACATTAGTAGAAGAGGTCTTGAGGAATTGTAGAATCCTCTGTCAAGCTCATGTGAATACGTTTTATATAGAAATTGGAAAGTTCTCCCTTTTCTCAGAATGGGGCATATGTAGCCCAAAAGTGGGACCAAATTTTCACATCGGTACATTTTCGTAGAAGAAAAATTGTCCATATAGTGCCAAGTTATCTTAGAGCAAATGCTAGATCAGCACCTGAAAGAACATTTTATCACGCCACTGATGTTTCGAATGATATTATTTTCTCTTCTCTCTTTCAGCTTAGCATGCAATTTAAATAGATCTCCAAAATTGCAACAAAACCGCCCCATACAACAACACCAACAGAAAAATACAAAAAAAAAAAAATTACTCGACAGAAAAAACGTACAAAATAGAGAGTGAAAATTGAGATTTTGAAAGCGAAATAGCAAAAAAGCAGAGAAAGAGCAAAATTATGATAAGAGCACAAAAACACGACCTGAACGAATACAATAAATGTAAAAGGCAAAAACAAAAACAAAAAAAAAGTAAAAAAAAAGAAAAGCAGCTGCTGTGTCTTCGGGTCTTTGTTGTGGCTCGACCTGAGAAACAAGCGAACGAATGGAACGCGTTGTATCCAAAAATGTTGTTGTCGCTGTTGGATTTGCTTCTCAGCCAGCTGCTTATGCTGGGCCCCTGTTGCTATACCGGTCTAGATGATGCTCTTCCTGCTCTAGTTTAAGCGATTAAAATGCGCTCGACTCGGGCTCCACCAACAGAAGCAACGCGCAACCATTTGTTTTCATGCCCTGACGTATGTAGTTCGTTGGGAGTTGGAGAAATTGTTGCTGTGATGTTGATGGAATTAGATGATGTGCGCGAGATTATTTTTTGAATGGAGAAAAAGCGAAACGATGGTGTTATTCCAAGTTGCTCCAGATGTTGTTCATCTAGATTAGGTACTAAGATGGATGCTCTTAGGCTGGTGAAGCTTTTAAAACCAGCTGCTCTTCTTTAAATGATGCCTCCTACAGTGTGCAGCACAGCTGGAAACTCCACCGTCAGTTGCTGCTGCTGCTGCTCCACGTTTTGTTGCCTTCGCTCCGACTGGATTTTCAACTCGACTCAAATCAAGTGCGCACACTTGGCAACTTTTTCTTTCGGTCCCGTCGTTTAACCGACACGAAAATTTCCCTCACAACCTAGCCATTACCACATGAGCATGTGCAGGCCGCCCCTTCCCCATGATGTGCTGTATCGGCGATAGCAACAACAGACCCCTGCGGTATACATCTAGCGACCAACGAACAAATCAACCTAAAACGGTTGCTCGCTGCTGTTGTTTGTTGCTCGTTCCGATTCCGCTTGAAGCGTATGAAGCACGCAAGTGCCAAACAATTTTGCGCAAAACTCGTGGCACTCTAAACGACCAGGCAACCAGCGGCATATGTAGCATATTTTTCCCCACTATGCCCAAGAGTTGCTCTTTTCCCCTTATTAAGTGGCGTTGATAAGGTGCGAAGCCGCTCGATTACTCGCCTCAGCTGTATTTGATTGTGTTGCTTGGAGCTTGTCAGACTTGAGTGCTCGCCATATGATTGGCTAATGGATACTGTTACAGCTAGTGCGGTGCGGTGTAGTATCTAGTGGTGCTCAAGAGCCATTGCACACCAAATCGTTGGAATAGCTGTAGTACTCGAAAAATCTGAGTTTTTTTTTTTATTTCTTGGGAGCATGTGGAAATGTTTATGAATGATTTTAGATAAATGACTGACAAGTACTTGATGTGTCGCTGTCGCCAATCGACACAAATTGTAAGAATTGTTATATTTATTTTTCAGACTACCAGAGCTACAGTGGACAGCTGACTGGAGCTGAAGTTGAATATTTTATGGTAGATTAAAACTTAGAAGTACTTCAAACATCTGAACTTTACAGTGAACGTTGCCGTGTGGGAAAAACTTTGTTTTGGGCTGCTACCTATATTTCGGGATCTGACCACGCTAGTGTCATTCTAGTCAAACTGACATTTCCATTGAAAAGTTTGGTATTTATTAACTTAAACGTAATCACATTTTGGTCTACGTACGCTAATTTTGTTGTTTACAGTGCTTTTAAAATTGTATCTGAGCAAAAAATTACAATTAAGACGTGAACTATTTTTACGATTATTTTACACGACTTTCAATAAGAATTACCTCAACAAAAGTCTATCGATGAATTTGGCCATGAAGCACCACCAAAAACTTCTGCGTATCGATGGTACACAGAGTTCAAGCGGTGCAGTATATCGCTCATTGACGAATTTCGTGAAGGGCGTCCAAAATCTGTTGTTGTGGCACAAAACATTGATGGTGTGCATGAACTGATAATACTTAATCGTCATGTGTCATACCGTGGGATTGAGGCATCCCTGAGCATTACTTCCACATACCATTTTACATGAACACTTAGTTGTGAAAACGATTTGTTCACGTCAGATTTCACATAATTTGACAATCGCTCAAAAAAAAATCGTGCCGATTGGTGCAAAGAAACGCTCAAGAAATACAATCATTATGCTTCAAAAGATTGGTGACGAATCATGCACGCAAAGAAATTTTTCGTTTACCACAACTGAAAAATTCACCAACTATACTTCGTTTGCGAGCTGTATTTGCCGCAAACGAATATTCAGTTGTCACAACTTAAAAATATATCTTATATATATAAACCGCAAGCTATTTCGGTCATTATTATTTATTTTATTAATAATCTTTCTCATTATGTCCGTCCGTCTTCTTATGGATTCCACCTCTGTTGCTATCTTCGTCCGCGTATTAAGCAAATTACCAATTTCCTTATATAGTAACAATTTGTCCAAAAAGTAACTCTAAACTATAAGCGTTATGTTTATACAACGAAGGGAAAAATAAACAAAATTTTCAGTTGGGAAAAACGAAGTTTTCAATTGCTGCAATTTAAAAATCACTCGCGTTTATGACAATTCATTTCCTGCAACTAAATGACTCGTTTCTGACAACTGAAAATTTTGTTTATTTTTCGTTCAACGTTTATGACAACTGTTGAAACGTTTGCAATAAACGATTTCAAGCACGACAAATGAAGTTCGTTTGCGGGAAACTGGCGATAAACGTTTTTTTTTCTTTGCGTGTGGATATATGCGTATCAGCCTGAAAGTTAACAGCAATCGACTGTATCGGTCATTCAAGATTCCAAATCACACAAAAGTTGTTCTAACTGAAAGCTTCGCAAATGGTTGCTTGTTTCTTCCAAAAAACTGGTCATGTGACCACGGTACCACTTTAGACCCGTAGATGGGTCAATTCGGAATGGTACGCAACCATATGTTTGTCAGAAGTTTTCCGTGAAATAAGGAAAACAAACAAGCGCCAAAGAATTAATCTTAACCAAGACAATGCGAGCTCCCACACATCAGATCAAACAAAGGCTTTCTTAAAAACATTTAAAATATCGTATTAACCTCTTCATGCCCTTGGCCCACATATGTGGACGTTTAGTTCCAACATTTCCATTACAGATTATTCACTACAGAATTCCCATATAGGAGAAATAAAATCCTTTTGGTTTGCTGCACTGCTTTCCGGTATTTCCGAAAAAAATAAAGATACTTTTTTAACGCCATAAAAATATTGTCACTGAAGAGGTTAATAAGTCATCCGTCGTATAATCCTTAATTGACACTTCTTTTTGTTCCCGCACGTCAAGGACAAACTGCATGGACAACATTTTTTGAAGCCAAAAAAGCCGTTAATGGGTTTAAAAACCTTTTTTTTGGGGTGTTTTAAGCGGAATCCGAAAAATATCATGACAAATTGTTGGAACGTATACAAAAATGTATTAATCAAAAAGGAGAACATTTCGAAAAACAATAAGGCTATTTTATATAAAAAAAAATAGCTCTTTTTCCTCAATTCCTGAAATGTATTGAAATGTATTATGTAGCAACCCATGAATTTAAAAATCACACTTTTTGTTTTGAAATATTGTATTATTCATAGAGCAAAAGAGAAATACAATTATCAATATTTTTTTTAAAAGTACTTTATCTTCTGTACTATGCAGTAATATTTCCCCAGACCGCTGAATTTATTTACAGTACTATCCATTTATGGATAGGTTTACAGACCTTAATGAAATTAGGAAATACTTGTAGTCCTTTTTTAAGAAACTAGGATTTTAAGAAATATTTTCAATCCAAGACATCTCAAATTTTTGTTTTCGTTAAGGGCTTAGGCCAATTCTCGACGCCTTTGAAAGAACTAAAATGACATTAATCTTTAAAAGTCCTCAAAAAATTATTTTTTTTAAATCATTAATTTTGTGTGCATGAATCATTAGTGGTTTTATTTTTTTAAAAATTTTGTGATTTCAAAAAATTTCTACTACTTTGAAATACCTGTAATTTTTATAAACTTTATTATTTCTTTAATCGACCTAAAGTAGTTTTATTCTTTATTAACTTTAAGAACCGCGTGGGTCCTGGTTCATGGGACTTTTCTTATTGCTGTCAAATAAACTATAAAAATAGATTTAAGATATATGTAGTTGCTATAATTTTGATACAATAGACAAATAACATTTTTAAATATTTCACCTATACAAGGGGTGAATTCTTAGGTTTCAAAAATACTCAATATTGATATGGATCTATAATTTAGAAACAGTGTGTATGTATTTGAGTATTATTTAAATTATTCTTTTCCAGGAAGTGAATCCTATTAAATTAATAGTTTCTGCAAAATATGGCAGCACTTGTGTAAGTTCTATATTAAGCAAAATTCATCAGAGCTATCTTTAAGGCAGTATTCTACTCTAGAAATTTAAAAAAAAATCGAAATATCTTTTCCATAGTTCTATAGTTTAGATATTCAAGAATATCTCCCTAAAAGGATTTTTCAAAATTCGAATTATTTTTAAAGTTCTAGTCATTTTAGTGGCGTAGCACATAGACCAGTTTGGGCGGAACGTAAAACTTAAAACGCGTTTTTTTCGAAACTACATTTTTCGAAACTACATTTTTCGATGCGGTTGACATAATATCTCAAGTTCTAGTCTACCGATTTACTTGAAATTTGGCATGAATATTCCTTATGTATTCCTCTGTCGTATTCGCAAAAAGTAGACATTTTTCATTTTTTATAATTTTAAAAAATTCGAGAGAGTTATAAAATTAGTGGGAAAATCGACCTCAAATTTTTGAGTAGCCTCCATTTTGCGAAAATTTTTTTCCACTTTTTCTGGTTCATACGATACTGGCATTCATACTGACTGAAAATTATCCATAATTTTTTTCTTCAAGTGACCAGGAGGGTAGATATCATGACGACCGGCACACGGCTTTTTTTCCCCTCTACTTCAACGACGCATAAATTGCTGAAATTTTAATATTTTTTTTATTTTTTTATGTACTCTTGAAATATGAATAAATAAGCCATCAAAAAATGGAGAGTCAAAATATTGCTTTTTGTTATAAATCCCCAAAAAATACTCGAAATTCGGGCTTCTAGACTAGAATACCCCCTTAAAATTACCAAAATAGAAAGAATAATTGATAGGCCTTTGATTGGAAAATTTGAGAAGTCGACCCCTAATTGGAAGCTTCGCAACCAAACAAAATTTTCGTTTTCGACCATAGCAAAAGCAGCTGAAATGATATTGTTGTCATAACTTAGTTAAAGGCACCCTTAGGTAAGACCTTGGCGACCCAAAATTTAATGCCTCGCTTCAAGATAAATTGCACTAAACTTATAAAAAAATATCAAAAACCGGTTTTTTATTGAAAAGATAAAATATCAAACTTTATTAAAAAATGATTGTTGTTGTTATAGTTTTTTTATGTCATGTCAAAGTAGACCATGAAAAAAACATGTGCTGCTGGTAGTTATGAAAAAATTTTTGTGCATCATCTGAAAATAAAAAGCAAAACGAAAATATGTTAAGAATTAATGCTGTTATCGTTAGTATTAGAATTAAGAGTGTCGTTCAAAAAATAACGGAATTGTCAAAAACTTCAAAATGTCAAAAATTAAAACAAAGAAGATATTTTTTAAGACATAAGATAGGTCCAGCTTCATTGTTTTTCGATTAATCCTCGTGATTCTAGTACCAACGAGAATGACTGGTGTTCAAAGTATGTGGTGAAAAAATTATTCATATCGGACAATTTTTTCGATAAGTTTTCATCACAACCAACGCGATAAAGTGGTTTCGAGGTAAACGCATTTAATGTTATGGTAAGTGTTTTAATAATAATAATGAAATAAAAAAAATATAATAACGATTAGCTGATAGGTTTTTCCGATGCATTTGGGTTTTGACCATCACGAAAAAAATTTCATCCAAATCGGATGATTGGCTTCCGAGAAAATAGGTGGAAAGTGCCTGCAGACGTTGTTTTCAGAAAAGTTCTTACTGAATATTTGAAAAAAAAGAATAAAATTTTCAAAAAAAATAACAAATAACATTTCATAACTACTACAAGAATATACAATCAATATACTCGTACATATGAAAGGAAGGTACATCACCAGGTGAAGGTACATGTGCATATGCCGTGATTTTAAACCCGACTTGCCTACCCAAAAAGTCGCAAAAACCAAAATAGTAATTCGATTTGCTAGAAATTTTCACAGTATGATCCCAAAATGTTAGTTTATAGAAAAAAAAGAAAATTAGAAATATATTTGGAAAAAAATGTCCATAGAAAAAAGGTTGCCTTAATTGATAACAGATCGTCAAGTGGTTGTGATACATTCATGGCTGTTAAGATCTTAAAGAGTAAAATTTTATGTTATCAGGTGTTATTGTTCTTAAAGGTGAACTTTAAGTTTTTTTTTTCGAAAATTTAAATGGTTTTTGCAATAGGCCCCAAAGCTACTATTTTATTTGTACGCCTTTTACGACATTATTTAATCTTCGAAAATTGAGAAAAATTTTGTAAACAGAGTACTATATATTTTTTTTTTTTCATATGCTAACATACCACTTTTATGATATTGAAATTTTCTCAAGGTCAGCTTTGAAAACGTGGACAGACGGTCGCTGTTAAAAAATAGGTTCTTGTTAACCGGGAAAGTTTCCCTTCGCTAAGACTGAACTTATAGGATTTGACTATCTGTTAACCACATAAGAAAATGTGTAAGGAAATGAAAAAATGTGCTCAATAGGAATTATAAATCGGTTATTAATTATCAATCAGGCTTTATTCATTTCATGATAATTTAGGTACAAAATAAGGATATCCATTCTGTATTTTGAACTTTAATTTTATTTTGGCGCTGATTTCAGATTTTTTATTTTTTTTTTATTGAAAACAAATTTTGGGCTCTAGGCCAAGTATGCTGACAACAAGACAACATGAGAAAAAAAAAAACCAACAACAACAATTGATTAGTTGTGTGTTTACCACAAAAACCACAAAGCTTTTCGTAATTAAATGGTCTCCACACCATCTTAGGTGTACCATCAGTTAAACTAACGGAACCCTAAAAGGGATGTGTGGAAAAAGGGAGGAGCTAACAACAAAATAACACAACTTCAATATGCTCTGATAGCGGTAAACCGCTGTGATCGAATTCCGAAGATGCACATGAGTTAAGGCTATGCCTAAAAGTATGATACGATCTAGGTTAACCTAGACACAGGCTGAATCGAAATAGATAATAACTCAGTTGCTAATTTAAGCATTCTCTCTGTCAAAAATATATTCCGGGTAACTTTCCCGGCATATTGGTAGTACAAGTAGAACCTAAGTAACTTGAGTGGGTCACAGTGCAAGACTACTGATGAGTTGGTGTAGCGGTCAACAAAACAGTCTGTATAGTCAAGCTGTGTGATTTGCTCTATACAGAGCCGTTGTTGTTATTGTTGGTTGTTGCCTTCTTTGTCTTCATGTTGTCTTGTTGTCAACATACTTGGCCTAAAGCTCAAAATTTGTTTTCAATATAAATAATTAAAGGTCATATTCAAATATTAAGATTTTTTTTTTTTAGAAATAATGAATATCTTAACCAAAGAACCCTAAAATAACGAAATGAAACTAATGCTCGAAAACTATCTTTAATCAGGACCGTCAATATACAGCCATGGACACATAGATAACACAAATGTCAACTTATTTTTAAACGTTTCGTTTGAACCTAATAATGCATTCCTTTAAAAAAAAAAATAAATAAATAAATAACTGGCCATTTCAGCCCTTGAAAGGACTTTGACCTAGCTTCTTATGATCAATTGTGTTGTGCGTGTTATTAAGTTTGTACACAATTGACCGAGAACCGGACCTACATGCTTAACGCCGACTCCGAACGGCGATGAACGGAAAGTTCTCGTTCTCAAGAAGCTTTACATGGCATTTTGATTACTCTCTGAGGTTTGCCATTGTCTGCAGAGAGGTGGCGGCCGTACAGAAAAATTATTTTAATTCAAATAATTTTCTGTCGCTGCTGGGGTTCGAACCTGGGTTTCCAAAGTTCTTTGACATAGCGGCCACGCACTTTAACCAACTACACCACGGACGCCGCAATGCATTCCTTTACTGTAGTTATAATTTTTTGAGACTCCGAAATAGATGTACCGTTACTTACTTTCAGTTGCTCAGGCCATCTCTTTCTGTATAGGCATGTACGATCTGCTGTGGTCATATGTGTTTGTAAAAATTTTAGAGTTGTATTCAGTTAATTTCGCCGATTCTAAATAAAATGGGTCGTGACAAACATTGCACTCCGGAAAAAAGCTCTATAATTCACAAACTAAGTCGAAAAGGCAAAAAACCATCTAAAATCACGCACTCAAGCTGGTTAAATCAAATGGTTCAAATAATTTTGAGAATAAGCCGCGCAATCCTACACTGCGTAAAACCACCGCTTCTACTGATAGACTTATAGTTCGCAAAAGTAAGGCTGATCCTTTCAAGTCAGCAAAGCAAATTATGAGGGAAATAAATGAAGAAAATAACCTTAATGTTTCAAGAAAACTAGTATCTAGGAGACTACATGAAGCTAATCATTATGGACGCATTAGCCGAAGAAAGCTGCTCTTAACAAAAAAAAATTTAAAGGATTGTTTAGCGTTTGCAAGGGCCAATGTCACCCAACCAACGCCAAGAGTTGAATCCTAAGTATACAGAAAAAATCATTAAAGCATGGAGGAGGGAATTTAATGGCTTGGGAGCTTTTTCCTGGCACGACGTTGGGTCAATTTTTCGTATACCAGGAATAATGGACAAAAATATGTATTAAGATATTCTTAATAACCAGATGGAACCATTTGCATTTGAGAACATGCCTTTTAGGTGGACTTTTATGCACGATAATGATCCAAAACACGCGGCAAAGGTTGTGATTGATTGGCTAAAGGAAAAATAAATATTTTGAATTGGCCGGCTCAAAGCCCAGACCTCAATCCCATAGAAAATTTATGGAATGATGGGAAGGTCAACATAAGCAACCAAAATTTTCGAAATTTGGATGAGTAATGGAGTGGAATTGAGAAGGCTTGGTACTCTATTCCGAAGGATCAGGAAGGAAGCTTGTGGAGAGTATGGGACGAAGATGTCGGGCTGTGTTGGACAATTTGGGATACAGTACAAAGTACTAGTAAGCATATTTGTGAGCTCATTGTAAAATAAAAATAAATTACTTGTGCAATTTATATGTCCACCTCAGCTAAGGAGCAATTTCAGATTCTTAATTAATTTTCTAATTTCTAATTCGTAATTACAAAGTTCCCTACGGAGAAAAGAACCGGTTCTGAACCTATCACGTGATAAGTCCCCAAGGGAGAGGATTCAGTCCCAATTCTACCACCAACATATGAAACCGACCGATCACTTTTACACGGCGTTGTCATTGACGGGGGTCAATTGTCACCTGCTGCGTCACCTTGGACCTGTCCCGTGATCGGCCTCGAAGAACAAATTTGTGACCTATCCTAAGTATCGACTAGTTCGTTGAGCAATATCGTTTATTCGCTAAACAATCATTGGATATTGCCCTCACTTTACTGAATAATTATTCTATGACAGATGCAATTTTTTTTTTCTTTCCAACTTTGAATTTCCACACGATACAAATACAGCTTTAAATTTAAATCGATCTGTCTACACTTGCATCATATTAAATTCGTCCCGTGCCGAGCAAAATAAAATCTGTCCCGTATCAGGCACAAAGAACCTGTTCGGTGACTAGTTATATCAGACCTGTCCTGTGATAGGTTACATTTGTGATGTCACGGAATCAGTCACTTAAGAGCAATTGACTCAGCCATATCCGTATGGTTATTACTGATTTTAAATTTTTAATGCTTAAACTCGAATACCATGAAATAAATTCTTGTTTTTCTCTATGTATATTATTTAAATTCATGTGAAACACTATATGTATTTTTGTGCTATTTATATTTCCACGGCTGTAATTATTATCGATTGTGGCCTACATTGTTGTGTCGGTTATCGTAAAAAACTTGATATGTGATAAAAGGTGGCACCTTTTCCTTAGTGGCCCAAAATTTTACGGTTTGTAAAAATTAAATTGCACGAAAATTATAAAAAATATTGACCAACGGTTTATTTATGGAATGGACTAGCTGAACCCCTAGCTGAACCCAGGCGAATAAAAAAAGTGCTTTTTCGAACAGTTTATATAAAATTAAAACATTTATTGCAATGCTTTTAGATAAACAACATTATTGGTTTTATTTTCACCATCGCTCGTGAAAGTTCACCAGTGCTTTTAATGGTGAAAGTTTACTATTTTACATGAAGTCGGTTAAAAATAGAAGTTTTCACTAGCGAATTTGTAAAAATAAAAAAAGTTTGGTGACAAACCTACGATAAAAAAATGTCAGAGGTTTTAAATTCTGACAACGGATGCGATTTCAGTGACCCATTTTTACCCAGTGTTCGCCCCAGCACCGTATTCGTAAAAGTAAAAAAATTTAGTTGGCATCCCTATGATAGGGAACTACATAATTTTTATACAAATTTAAATAACGGGTTCGGATTCAGTGATAAGTTTTTACCTAGTGTTTGCCCACCAAATTGGCAAAAATTAAAAATAAAATTAGGTGGCAATTCTTCACACAATTAGGTGGTAGATCTTCAAAGTATTTTAAAGGAAACGCATATCTTTTATACGGATTTTTATAGAATCGTCTACAGTGTTAATCTGTAGACCTTCTCAATTCATATATAATGTTGTTATCTCCGTTATGAATGTGGCATTCAAAAGATTAAATCTTATTTGCCAACAATAAAGCACAAATACAAATACAAATATATTTTGCAATTTAATTTCTTTATTTCACAGTAAAAAAATAAAAAAAAATTGTATTAGACTTCTTAAACTACTTTTGTAAAGTTCAAACTAATTAATAATATCTGAGACCACACGCACCTACAACCTCATATGATGTAAACATGACATATGACCTATATCTTACAACCTGCTGCTTATCAGCTGCTAATTGAAAAGCCAATCAATCCTTTCCAAGAATTTCCCATAAATTCAATTAATATCAAAGTTCAATGACAACAGCCAACACATACATGCGTCTGTGACCTGGACATAGCAACACTACGCAACAGCAACATGCGTCAGCAAGGTCCTTGCAGTGCGTGTTCGTGTGCGTGTCTACACATATGCACCAGTTTAAAATAGTTCAAAGGTCTACCGCCCAGACGGATCTCATCCTAATGATGTTCGCACTCGTAGCGTATTCCACCGATTGGCGCCTTTGTCTGCTGCAGATTGCAACCTTTTGACGGCATTAATATGCTCCACTCTTAAGCAAGCGGTTGTGCAAAACTGAACTCCTGTTTCAATGAGATTTTCAAGGATTTTTTGTGGCATTAAGCCCTGGAATCGCTGACCTACCAGCTCACTTACGTCGAGTGATTTAAGAGGCCATCTCTCATTTGTATTTATAACGTGCTCAATGTCACTGAGGACGAAAAATAATAAATTGAGCTGAGTTTAGGTAACGAATATTCTATGGATTGAGTAGAGCAAGAACATTTTTGGCAATTCAATGGAGTGGTTGCCAAGTCAAAGTGGAGAATCGAATGCAGCCGAATTCTGGCCTCCTGTTGAATGAACTTTACAAATGTGACAAAAAATTAGGTTAAGAGTTGGCAACCGTGGTAATTGTGTCATGATGACGTGTGCATGAATGGAGGCTAGATGGATGATGATGCTTTTGGTGTATTGTCGATTTTTCAGTTAAAATGTCAACGGTAATTTTAATTTTAAAATTTTGCACCTAATTAAAATGACACAGTTTTAAATGCAAAAGAATACATTTTTTTGTCATTTCTTGATTATTGTAGAGTAAATAGGAAAAAAGTCTAAAAATAAAATAATTTAGTGCACATTTTCAACAAACAGTTACTGACAGTTACCAAAATATGAAAAATGCACTTGACCTTGACAAGGCCCTTAGGCAAGGCGCGTTTTTGGTGCTAACACTTCCCCCACATGGTCGAAAAAACACGCAAAATATCCAAATAAATCAGATCATTAATCGAAAATGCCTGATTTAGGTAAAATTTTCGATATTAAAACAGCCCTCAAGGAAAATACTGGCCAATGACCTGCTTGGACAAGTCAAAAGAATCAGTGGATTTGCAAAAACTTTTGCAATCGTCTTTATGAGTACTGCAATTAATGAATATTAATCTGGTGATTGGTCGGATCTGTTTTATTCAAAAAATAAATGTTAAATTTTAACTGTTATTTTTGATCGAAATTTGTAGAATGTTTAAAAAAAAAATTAGAAAAATTAAAATCTTTTAAGATTATTATTCCTTGGTAAATTCCTATTCACGCTGCTATATTCAAATAGCGAATAGACTAATTCTTTCCGTCTGACTTTTTGAATAGATATTTCGAAAATAACTGTTATTTTTGGTCCCAGATTTTTAAAATAACTTCGATATAAAATGGTTATCGCAAAACATTGCCTAGAGGAGAGAAGGTTTATTAAGAATTTGCGCAAAAAACCAAAGTCAGAGAGAATTTACCTTTATAATGGACAGATCTCAAAAATTGGTTTTTATTTTATTAATAGTTTTAAAATAATACGTATTGAGAAAACGATACAAAACCTGATAAAATAGAATGAAAAAAGAGATAATTTTAAATACGAACTGTTCGCTGTTAGCTGACCAGTAATAGTTAGATGAGCCCAACTTTTGAAAAAAAAAAACTGTATTCCATATAATTTAACAGTACCAACGCCCAACCGCTGGCACCAACAGACAGATCTTCCGGACGATAATGTTGAGAGCAATTCCATACACTTACATCCATCCGAATATCTGCTGGACGTCACTTTTAGTTATGACTCCAGACGTGAATAGCGACCTATTAGAGTAGTTTCAATTCGGATACTCACGACACCTTCGTATATTTTATTTAAAAAATATACTGTATGGATAATCAGTGGCTTACCAGCATTGGAACTCAACAGTATCAATTTATGGATCGAATGAGTTGACTATATTCCATTTTTATTGGAAGAAATCGAGACTCCTATTAAATCTCTGACAAATTATGGGTATTTCTACATGGTTGTACCACTGCGCAACTACACATCGACCAATGTAGGTCTGCTCGTAAACCTAAGCTACCACATCCATCACGATACTCCCTGAAGGGCCAGCCATGCGATAGTCTCCTGGGCAAATGGGTTTTAACATGAGATAGAATTTCATCACATTTAAAACTAAACATATTATACCTGACTGTAACGACGCATTATTCTCCGCTATTTCCCCCATATTCATCACGAGCCCCATCACTAAACAGCAGCCCCATTATTATTGTAGTCTATCAACCACCATGCAAAACTCTGCACCCCTCTATTTCAACGTATCATCATCATGACTTCGGTACCACGACCCAACCGTCACTATAACATTAATTTCTTTACAAATCTGAGCTGTCAGACATTACCATGTATTGCACTCAAGCAATCTCACAGTTTTTGCAGTAAAATTAGAATAGTTTTCACGTAAGATGAAAAACTTCCTCCCTAATTGGGAATCTACTCTAGTCCCTTTCATTTATTCAGGATAGGGCAAATCCGTTTCTACAAGGTGGCGCAAAAATAACCTTCCGATGTTTTTTGGCTGTAATTTAAAAAAAAATGAAAAACTTTGATTCTTCTTGTGGATTATTTTTATTTGGTCTTTTAATTTTTTTTACATCAAGTCGAGAATATGATGTCATGTTAATGGCCGCCGCCACAGTTGATTGTCATTTGAGCCCTTTTTATGGCATTTTCCATCACTTTGGCCAAAACTTCCGGCGATAGGTCCTCACATTCTTGACGGATATTGTCGTTAAGAGCTGCAAGAGTCTGAGGCTTGTTGACATAAGCCCGCGACTTCAAACGGCCCCACAAAAAGAAGTCTGGAGCGGTCAAATCAGGCGATCTTGCTGGCCAGTGCAAATCACCAAATCAGGAGATTAGGCGCCCGGGAAATGCATCCTTCAGCATATCGGTTGTGGCACGTGCAGTGTGTGCCGTTGCACCGTCCTGTTGGAACCACACGTTTTCCAATCCCAATTCATCAAGTTGCGGCAAAGAGAACTCGTTGATCATTGCTCTGTAGCGCTCACCATTCACAGTAACCGTCTTCGAAGAAAACAGGTCCGATGACTCCTCCAGCGAAAACAGCACACCATACAGTGACTTTGAGCGGATGTAATGGCTCTTCGTGGGTTACATGCGGATTTTCAGTGCCCCAGAAGCGTAAATTTTGCTTATTTACGTACCCGCTAAGATGGAAATGGGCCTCATCACTCATGATTATTTTTGATGAAAAATCATCTTCCTCTTGGTGGTGATTAATTCCGCGTTCTGGAGCAGTGTAACGTAACATTGTTTATTAACGTGTATTTCGCATGTGTTTACTACACAAATGTCAAAACAGAACTGACATTAGGGGCCAATCGCAAAATTTATAGCATTTTCTGATAGGAGGATTACTTTTGCGCCACCTTGTACAACCATCCTTCTTTATCCATGCTTTGGATGGGCTGGCACAATTAATTCACATGAGGAGTTAGCTCTTGAATAACAGTAGGGCGAGCTTTGATAGGAAATATATTGTGCCAAAAGTTAACTCCGGCTGGTTACAAGTGGAGGATGGTTTATGCATGCATAGGTGGGCTGCGCCGCTTATATATGTATAAATAAATAAATAAACCGGCAATATTAGCCCATGAAAGGACTTTGACCGAGCTTCTTAAGATCAATTTGTGTTGTGCGTGTTATTAAATGTTTGTACACAATTGATCGAGAACTGGACCTACTTGTTTTAGACTGACTCCGAACGGCTAATGTGCATGTTCTCAAGAAGCTTTACATGGCATTATTTACTCTCTGTGGTTTGTCATTGTCTGCAGAGAGGTGACCACCGAACAGAAAAATTAATTCAATTGAAAAAACTTGCTGTGTCAGATGGAATTGAACTAGCGTCCTCTGGCGTATGGGTCACGCACTGTACCCACTGCGCCACGACGCCGTTTATACCTGTGCAATATATTAAGGCCAGCAAAATGTCTTGAGTTGGTTACTTGGTCGGATCATTGGTATACAATAGTCGTCTTATGCCTGAAAAGCAATAGCAATTATACGAAATAATTTTTTAGCATAGGAATAGTAAGTAATACACTGACATGTATGTGAACTTAATACTTTTGGCATTTAGATGTGTTTTGAGAGTGATAAATTAGTTGGCTTCTGCAGATATATTCAGGATGTGGTAGGGTGCAGTTTTATATTGTACTCCGGGCACTAAGGTTCTTAAATAGAGTTCTATTGTGAAACTTACTACACATTACGGTCACAACACAAAATTGGGATTCTGACCGCTTGGAATTATGTCTGCTTTTAAAAGGTAATAATCTCAAATGATTTAAGAAATACTTATATAATAAAATAATGGACAGTATGCCCATTCGGCTACACGAAATAACTCCTTAATAAAATAACTCCAAATCCTAAATAATCCTAGTGAATTAATTCCTAACGAAAAATAAAAGAACTCCTTATGGATTAAACGTTACAAGACACACTTCTGAAAAAATTTAACAGATTTGATATCAATTTTCTAGTTGAAAAGCGCGGTACATTTTCGAAGCATAAAGAACAGAAAGACAATGTGGATTTTAAATCAATGCTGCCAGATTATAAATTAAATTATAGACGATTTTGAAAGACATCAAAGTTGCTTTATTGGTAAAATATTAATTTTTAAAACTTAAACAAATGAAATTAAAACGTAAAATAAGATAAACTAGTAAGAAATGATATTCGACTGGGCCGAAGGTAAATTACCCCCACGTCCGAACCGAAGTATATTCAAAGTCTTAAGCAGTCAAAAAAGTGTTTATTTGTAAAAACATTTTCGTCATAGTTTTAACAGAAAATATTCGGTATTGTTTTTTAATGAAGTCACTTTGTATGGGAGGTGGGTGTAGTTTTCACTTGATTTCGTTGAATTTTATACACAGAGTACATGTTTTATATCAAAGTTCATATGCAATATAATTTTTTTGTGAAATTCTAAGAGATTTTACCGTTTTGATAAAGTCACTGTGTGTGGGAGGTAGGCGTGGTTGTGATCCGATTTGGCTCATTTTCGAACTTGACCTTTATTTTTTAGATAAAGGCTTAAATATCGAATTTCGTGATGATAGACAGACGGACATGGCTAAATCGACTCGGGTGGTGATGCTGATCAAGAATATATATACTTTTCTATACCTGCCACGCCTCCTTATGGGCGTTACAAACGGAGTGACAAAATGAATATACCCCGTTTACTTTTTTTAAACGTAGTGTATAAAAATGTGATAGTGAAAGACAGACCGGCACATCCTAATGTAAAAACTGCAATAACTCCAAAATTTTAGGGGTTATAGTGGGTTAGGAGTTATATTATCATATTATATTTTATATATTGTAACTCCAAATCAAGAGTGAACATGAAAAAGAAAAAACAATAATATAAATTTATTCCTTGAGAAAATGATCTGCCTCTGTACGGAATAATTTCAAACTATTAATTTCAAACTGTTAACATACACATTTTTACAAAGAAAAATGCAAAATTATTATTTGGGACTATGACCGTTAAATAAGAAAATATAATCCCAAATTTAGGATTACGACCGTCAACTAAGAGGACATAACCCCAAATTTAATTTGGGATTATGTCGACTTTTTATGTTTTTGGGCTTATGACCTGTTTTGAAACTGGCCATAGTCCCAAATCCAATTTTTGGGATTATGTCCTCAAGAAAAGGACAAAGAAAACTTAAATTTGGGATTATATCCTTTGGGCCTATGGCCCGTCGCCAAACATTACTATTTTGTTCAATAATTCCTTGGTGCAATTAATAAAAACGTAATTTTATTGTTCGTAATTTTATTGTTCATCATACTCCCCTTTTAGCTGCTATATCCAATTCTCTTTATCCTTTCAATTGGAATATCAATTGCTTTTAGCTCCATACCTTGAGGTGTATCAAATTCTGCAAAATAAGTATCGGTTTCCAATTCATTTTCTTCATTTGATCTAAATCTTTTTCCCGTGAGCCATCTCCTTAGTTTGCTAAAAATATAATTGGTACTGAGGGACATATCTGGAGAATGGTGAATGGGGAGCCGTCGTTCATTAAGTTTTACCATTGCTTTCAAATACTTTAAAAAATAACTATTTTCTTCTTAAAATGTGGTCGTTTTGCCTTAAGTGTATCATTCAAATGGTCTAATTAAAAATGCATAATATTCGACTGTTATAGTTTTTCTTTTTTCAAAAAATTCGATCAATAACACGGTGAGACCGCCAAAAAGTTTCAGCCTAAATTCTTAAAAATTCCGAGAGAGGGACATCTTGTGATTATATCGCGACTAGTCCGACTTCTCAGTTCCATCACAATTTTTTTTTAAAAATTCTCAAAGTTAAAAAGTAGGAATTCTAGTATTCCGACTTTTAACAATTTTTTACATATGCTTAGGTTGTGAGAATTTAAAAACAAAATGCACTTTTGTTCAATAGAATTAAACGTTAAATTTAACAGTGCCAAAAGATTTTTGAAAAAAATATATAAAGTGGATTTATCGCAATGGAGAAGTCAATTTTTCAAACATTTTGTACAAATGTTAGTTCTTCTTTATTTTTTTTAAAAATGGTAACAAACAAAAATCCTTAGTTTTTTTACAGGAATTATTAAAACTACTAAGTACCTTTCAAAAAAGTCTAAGATTACTGAAATCAGTTGAAAATTGGAAAAATGGCAGAAGTTTTAAAGTGTTTTTTAAATCGACAATCATCGATTTTTCTGATATACGTTCACAGCGTTCAAACTGCTGCCATTTAACCAAATGATAACGGATTTTGCTCATATATGGATTGTTAGAATGCACAAGCTAAATGCCACATTTTGCGATTCTAGTTTTTGTAGAAAATAAAAAAAGGCGATATTAAACAAGACGTCACAAGATTGTTGTGAGATGATCTGAGTGTCTTTACGATTGAAAAACTTCTTAGTTGTGCTACTTCATTTGGAATTGTGTAATTTGAATAGTGAAAAGTGCATTGCATATTTTCCAAATTATTTCCGAAAGAAATTTTATTAGAGCTCCTTGCTGTTGTTATATCCTGCGGTAAGTAAAATATTGTGTACTTTGAGCAGATCAATAAAGTGAAAAGTGTGTTCAGTAGACCTGGCGTTAAATTTTTTTTTTGGAATTTTTGTTGCGGGGATTGGTTAAATATGACATTTGATGTTTAAAATCTTTCAAGTTAAAAGTATTCCATTCTCGTGAAAAACGTTAATACGTTAGTACATGTAACTTAATTTTTGATGCTTTTATAGAAAGGGAATTCCCCAAACTAAAAGCAAATACTCGTTCGCTACATTGATATTTTACCAATGTTGCCAGCTATTTGCAACTATAGTGTAAGAGCACTAACACACGATGACATATGCCTGCAAGAAAAAATCACGACTTTTTCGTTCGATAGGCACCCCTTGTAAAGAAGTAGGAAAGGAGGTAAAAATTCAACAAAATGCTCTGTCATCGCGTTTGTTGAAATTAAAAAAATTAAGTGAATTGCATTTTTTTTAAATAAAAAAGTAGACAACAGCCAAAAAACGAGTGTTTTTCCTATATTTGAACTTTGACCTCAACTTGGCACAGGTTGGCATACTCTGATCGACTTGAAAATTTGCCACATGAATCTTTAGATCAAAAATCATATTTAACTCAAATGCAAAATAAAAAAAACCTAGTTAATTGCATTTTTTTCAAATAAAAAAGTAGACAACAGCCAAAAAAAGAGTGTTTTTCCTATACTTGAACTTTGACCTCAACTTGGCACAGGTTGGCATACTCTGATCGACTTGAAAATTTGCCACATGAATTTTGACATCAAATGTCATATTTAACCAATCCCCGCAACAAAAATTCCAAAAAAAAAATTTAACGCCAGGTCTACTGAACACACTTTTCACTTTATTGATCTGCTCAAAGTACACAATATTTTACTTACCGCAGGATATAACAACAGCAAGGAGCTCTAATAAAATTTCTTTCGGAAATAATTTGGAAAATATGCAATGCACTTTTCACTATTCAAATTACACAATTCCAAATGAAGTAGCACAACTAAGAAGTTTTTCAATCGTAAAGACACTCAGATCATCTCACAACAATCTTGTGACGTCTTGTTTAATATCGCCTTTTTTTATTTTCTACAAAAACTAGAATCGCAAAATGTGGCATTTAGCTTGTGCATTCTAACAAGCCATATATGAGCAAAATCCGTTATCATTTGGTTAAATGGCAGCAGTTTGAACGCTGTGAACGTATATCAGAAAAATCGATGATTGTCGATTTAAAAAACACCTTTAAACTTCTGCCATTTTTCCAATTTTCAACTGATTTCAGTTATCTTAGACTTTTTTGAAAGGTACTTAGTAGTTTTAATAATTCCTGTAAAAGAACTAAGTATTTTTGTTTGTTACCATTTTTAAAAAAAATAAAGAAGAACTAACATTTGTACAAAATTTTTGAAAAATTGACTTCTCCTTTGCGATAAACCCACTTTATATATTTTTTTCAAAAATCTTTTGGCACTGTTAAATTTAACGTTTAATTCTATTGAACAAAAGTGCATTTTGTTTTTAAATTCTCACAACCTA
>OX030948.1:33086201-33298701 GCA_943735915.1 Pherbina coryleti
GTTGTTGCTTTTCATTAATTTTGACAATTATGGGTACTGAGAAGAGAGTACGATCAGCCGCGACAACCTTATTAATTCAACCATGTCTATTTCAATGCGTTGTGCGAATATGTACCGATCCATATCTAAGAATCTCTCTACTAGTTTTTCTTTGGCAAACGCCATCGAATGACAGTTGTATGTGGTATGTCTCTTGCTGAAAGACCCTACTAAAAACTATCATAATTTTCTTAAATCATTCGAACATTCAACTAACTTACTCGTAAGGCTACAATTAAAATGGACCATTTACTTTCCAAATTTTCTAGAACTAGATCTTTTTTATAAATAAATAGCTCTGATTTATTTTTTATAGCTTATTCTTACTACGCGGTAGGTAGGCACAATAAAATTTCTCGAGAATTTGCCACTTAAGATTCTTTTTTTTCAATATCATGTTATATTTTTCAATAGCTTATTTTTATGACATTTAAAATGTGAAAAGACATTTGCTTTAAAGCAACGATTCCTAATTCAATCAATATAAATAAATCTCTATTTTGCAAAGGTGTTGTGGGAGTTTTTTGCTTGCCTTTCACTTATAAAGGTTTTCACACCATTTCCACAATTTCCATGATAATTGTATTCAATGGTAGACTTGTGGGGCACTCTACAGCGTGTAAATTATGTTTATTTAAATGCTATGGGAAATACCTTGGATATTGTTTGGATAATAATCACGAATATAATAACTGCATTGAAAATATTAAATTTTCTTTAATATTTTGATGTGTCAAAAATATTTTAAATAAAACACAGTCTGTCCAATTGACTTCTGTCTTCGACTGCCAACGTCCTTTAATTTTTTTTTTCTTTATGCTCTTCTAAAGCATGAATGACTTAGCCCATAGTTATTTTGGTTAAATTGACTTAAATTATTTTTAACCAACTTTTTCATACAGCTACGAATTCTTTTCTTGAGTTAATTTGAAAAATTAACTTAATTGCTTTTTACTCCAACTACGATGGTGAGTGAGAAGAAGGCCTTTTAAACGCTACCCTAAAGTAGGGTACAACTAAGAATATGCAATTAAATTTTGTGTCTTGAACTATTTTCTCTGTTTGATGCGTTTTTCTTGCTCACACCACATACAATCTTGGCTTTATTTTAAGCCATAGTTGGTTAAAAAGACGTAATCGTAGAAGACGTATGTATTTTTTTCTACGTAGAGCAGCTCTACTTTGCTGTTTTATTGCTATTTTTATTTTAATTTTTTCTTTTTTGTATTTTTATATCTGTCAGTCTGTTCGTCGTTGCCATTGTTTGTTTGTTGGTAATATTTTTATGTTTTGTTGTCTGTTCCAGCTTTTGGCTTCGCTTGAATGCTAAAATGGTTAAAAAAACATTCAGTTGCATTCAGTTTGTTGATGAACATTGTCGACACAACAAACGTCGAAAAAAGTATTCTTTGTTATTTTAACCAACTATTATTAACAATGTTGGCTTAACGTGGTCAACAGCTAATTGTTATATAATTAAAAAGAACAGTTATATTTTAAATTTTAGTGAGGTACAGTTGTAGACAAAAAAAAAAAAAAACTAATAAATACAGTTCGTTACACTGAAGTGTTTAATGCTGGCAACGGTGTTAATAGTGAACAAGTGATAATATATATAGCATATTGAAAAATAATCCATTTAAAATACGTGCTTCATTCAAAGTTCTATAAGTTTGCGGTAAGAAGTTTTACAAACTCACATAGCGCTTTATGTTGTTGTTTTTTTTTTTAACATCTGTCTAGTGTTGATCTTTAAATTGCAAAACCGCACAAGTTGATTCAATTTTGACTCGAAGAGATTGGCATTTTTTTTTTCAAATGTATAAAACAGAATCTGTGAATAATATTACGAATCGTGGCTTTATAGGTTATTAAATGAAAACACAACATATATCTTCGGTTTTTTTAATTAAATTTAACATTTAAATATATCAAGGGAATAACGATTACAATCGATTTTACAAGCGATTGTTATCAATAAAATTTTTCTGTTCTCTAAATGTTATGACCCAGTAAGAAAAGCGATCATCCCAAGATAGCTTCTTGGCACATCCTTTAAGACTCGGCGATCATACCTCTTCACTACCAAATGTTATATTTTTTTTGTATGTAGCTGCTACGTAAGGGGTATTAATCCCTTTGTCACATCTTCGAGCACGTGATTAGTCAAGAATCAAAGTACTTTTTTTTGGCAATGAAGGAACGATATGGATGTCGATTTGTTTTGTTTTTTACTTTTGCATTTTTCACATTTTCTTTCCAACACATCGCTTTGCAGCTGCCATGTTCATCTCCTAAAGTATTAGTGCCTTCTTCCAATACTTGAGGCAATAAGAAAAGATAGATCGCTTTAGAGAGCTTAGTTCGCCTACCTTCTGACTGGGGAGTTATGAAATAAGGAGAGAGGGAGAGAGAGAGAGAGAGAATAAGTTTGAGGACCTACTATCATCCTAGAAATCAAGTTATAAAAACAATTTTCACTGTGACTCAAGAACATATAATCTACTTAATCCTTTCGATCAAATATAATTTGAGAAGCAACGCTGTTCTCTTTTTTGAAATTGATGTATGAAATATAAGCAAGAAGAAACAAGAAAAAGAAACAAGCAGATTTATTTGCTTCTTAATCAACACAAAAAAGGTTTTCCACGTTTAAAGCTTATCCGATTCCTGAATGTTACAAAATATGTACATTTCAAAGGTTTTCGTTTAAATATAAATGAACATTTTTAATCTGGTATCTCTATGAAGTTCATTAATTTCTGAAAATATCATTCCGGAAAAACTTCTTAAAAATATACCTTTTATTAAGTTTAATTTATTTTTAACTTAGGTCACATTAACTATACTTTCTGATCAATCCTCGAAATTACGAGGCGGTTAAATGCCTTTTAAGTCTTGTGTCTAACAAAGAAAGAAACAGTGGGTAATCAGTGAAAATGCTTTTATTGTTTTTCAAAGTGTTCTCCAAGATAATCTATAAAATTTTGCATTTGTTTGAACCAATTTTAGAAACAGTTTAGCCACTCTGAAGTTGGTACCTCCGAAGCTAGGTTTTTGAAGGCCTCAACGGCCTGTTCGGGTGAAGAAAAACGCTCACCAAGCAATTTTTTTCTTAATGCGTGGGAACAAGAAGAAGTAATTGGGTACCAAGTCGAGACTGTAAGGCTGATGACCCTTCAATTCCACGTTTTGAGTGCTTAAAAACTCTTTTATTTGAGCTGATATGTGGGAAGGAACTCGCATTGAATCGTGATAGAGGATTTCCTTTCCTAAAGATTTTCCTTCATTCTCCGAAGACTTCCGGCAAACAAATGGTTGTGTACCATTCAGCATTAATAATTCTCTGTTGCTCAAGTAGTACAGTTGCGACTTAAGCGGTTTTTCTGAAAAAAACTTCCAACCATTTGCTTGGATGTGCTTCGTTCACAGACAAATTTTGTCGGGTTTTTCTTGAAAGACCCAAAGAGTGGATTGCTTCTTTTTTTCGGGTTCATAAGCATATATACATGATTAGTCACCTTTGGTGATGTCGAAGACATGTTTCGAACCATACCCGCTGTATTTTTTCAGCATTTGCTTGCACCAATCACCACGAGTCTTTTTTTTGGGCAACCCTCAAATTATGGATTACCCAACGGGAACAAATTTTTCTTGACCCCTAAATGCTCATGTAAAATCGAATGTATGCTAGTACCACTAATGCTCAAGGTATAGACTTAAAAGAAATTTGAATGCTATGTCAAATCTTTTTAATGACTCAGTTCTGCAGATGCAATAGCCTGAACAGATTGGACGCGACAGCAACAGTAATTTTTGTAACAGCGACAGCGACAGTAACAGTAAAAACAAACTCTAAGGAAATGAGCCAATTTCCTGTTATTGCCTTTCAAATTGGAATAAGAATTAAATTGGCAGCAACACTGCTTCAAGGAAGCTATGTCGGTACTACACTACCACAATTTCCTTCTTAAAAAGTAATGCATGTAGTCGTCGGTGTTGCCATAACAGCAGTTTTTTCTGTAAAATATAGTTCTCCTTAACCTCGTACAGACAGTACAGTTTTTTCTGTAAAATATAGTTCTCCTTTACCTCGCACAAACCTTACAGTTTTTTATAAAATAGATTGTTTTTTATTATGAAACTAACTAAACCAATTATCAGGGACAGCACAAAACTGTCGGGAAACACGCTCGTAGGAAGATTGGCCCACACTTTTACTGAACGACTTAAAAACGAATAGTCTCGGCAATGTGAGGTTCTATTGAGCATCAAGGCGATGGTAAGGGGTGGGTTTGGTGAGATGCCCGATAAAACTTGGGAAACACAAGAGCTGATGACGTCAGGTCATGTATCTTCCTTAAACACTTCCCATGGTTATAACTGTATAGAAGGCATGTTGAACCAACATTGCAACGATTCCGCAAACTTCGTTGAATTCGGTTCAGAAACTCCAAATCTTCTAATCTTCTCTTTTTTCTAATCTTCACCAACACTACCCATCTTTTCATCTTCCAACCTTTTATCTATCACCGAATCAACACAATGCTTTCGCATTTTAACCCTTAGCGTTGGCTAAGTCTAAAAAAAACAGCACTCGGCCGTTGGCTTAGTCTAAGAAAAAAACAGCATTCGGCCGAAATACTGCTGGAAAATCACACCAAAAATATTATTTCTACAACGCGTACGTGGGTACATGCACCATTCTTTTCTCAATGGGTCAGTGTTTATTGTGTTGGTATTTAGTTCTGTGCAAAACTAAGCATATTTTATGTGTTATATGTTACATATATTTAAGTTTACTTTTTGTATGTTTGTAGTTAAATTACGGTTGGTTAGTCGACTAGTACTTTTCATATTATTGTATTTACAGTTTCTGGCTGCCATCTTTGCTACTTTTGTCTATGTTTATTGCCAATTTATGAAGTCGTTAAAGTCGGATCTGTTCACTTAATTTTAAACTTGGGCAATAAACTTAAGCTGTAGACATAAAAAGTTAATTATGACACTTATGGGTCAAAACTGCGGAGTTCTTCTTTTAACTTTAGTTGTTTTTCACACAACTTTTTAGTTAAGTTCAAAGTAAGTTCATTAGCTAAATTTTAACACATACACTGTCAAAAATTCAGCTGTATTTATAGAATGTGAATTAGTTATTGGCTTAAAAATGTAATGGCTTACATGGTGGTACATTTTGTTCTTAAAAAGGGTGACAAGAGAGCAATGATAGTTTTTCCAATTGTTGTGTTTAAGCAGTTGTTAAAGTCACTAATGACATCCAGCTGTCAAAATATTCAATAAGGCTTGTCATTTCATTTTACATCGTTTCACACTTCACGAACGTGTGGAATTCATTAAAAAATATCAAAATTCCGGGTCAGTTGTGAATAAGCAACGTGAATATCGTGGTGAGGTCGGTCGTGACTTCAGTGAGCAGGCAATTCGTCGCCAGTGGAAAACTTTGAGTGTGAGTACACACTTTTGGACCGTAAGTCACCAATCAGATAAAGATTGGTGCGAAGTGAAGAAAACATAGCCGCCGTACTGGCCTGTGTCGAAAAAGCACTAGAAATGTTGATTTGGCGTCGATCAACTGTATTGGGCATTATTGGACCTTATTATAAGGTTGAATATGGGCCTATATCCATATAAGATTGTGCTGATGCAAGAATTGAAGCCGAACGACCATAGACTACGCTGTGAGTTCACTAATTGGACGCTGGAAATTTTGGACGGAGATCGGATTTCGGCCAAAATATCATCTTCTCGGAAGGGGCCCATTTTTGGCTAAGCGGCTATGTCAACGAGTAAAATTGCCGATATTGGAGCAGCCATAATCCACAATTGTTCAACCAAGTATCAATGCATCCATAAAGATTGATTGTTTGGTGCGGTTTATGGTATGGTGGCATCATCTGACCTTATTTCTTTCGAAATGAGGAAAGAGGCACCGTTATCGTGAATGGTCAACAGAATAGAGCGATATTAATCGACTTTCTGTGACCGGAGCTCAACAAAATTGATCTATCCGAACTGTAGGTCCAACAAGATGGCGCTAAATGTCGCACAAGCAACGCAATACTCGAAGTGGTGGAGGAGAAATTTGGTGACTGGGTAATCTCATGGCGAGCTACTTGACACCTGCTACTTGCTACTTGACACCCCCCGAGTATTTTCTCTGTAACTACGTCAAGTGCTTAGTGTACCCTGGCAGGTCAACCACTTTCAACGAGCTCGAGGCCAACATTCGAGACAGTATTGCCGAAATAACGCCGCACGTTATTTGTACCGAGTGATCAAAAATTTAACAGACCTCTTGAAGCACTGCTAGCGAAACCGAGACGACCATTTAAATGATGTGCTTTTACATACATAATGGCATGAATTTAGCTTAAAGACAAAACAAGATCAATTTAATACCTCATATTATTGTTGTTTTACTTAAATTTCTTTTCTTATTGTTCTAATTTGGTTACCCTTGGAGTTTGACAACACCTAGGGGTTGTTGGCACACTTCGATGTTCGTTTTTCTTCTTTCTAATTCGTGTCTATTTTTGTTTTCAATATTGAATTTATGAAACCCAAAACTATTTTTCTAACGCTTGAATGTATAGCATTTGTATACAAAATGCACTTCGAAATTGAAACAAACCATGTTGTATAAACAAAAGAATGTTTACCGCAGATGCACTTTTTCGAGATCCACTAAATATAATTTCAGTGTAGATATTTTGTGAAGATAAGAAAACAGAAAAGAGAAAAAAAAAATATAAAAGTGAAAAACAACAGCTGAATTTTTAAACATATAACCTGAGAACTTCACTTATTTTCACTTTGTTTTGTGTTAATACAGGTGCAAATTTAGTAAAGTAAAAATGGAAGTTATTCAAACAAACTAAAAAACAAAGATTTGCTTTTTTTTTAAACTCCAAGCAATAAACAATCATTTGACTCTGTCTATGGCGGTGCTTGTTAAATTCTTATCAAAATTTTGTTGATAAAGCAGAAAATTGAGTGTTTGAAATAGCCGACCTTCTATCGTTGGAAAACACCTACCAAACACAAATTCAATTCGGTCGACTGATTCAGTACATTACGTGGCGCTGACATTGTGCAAACGTGTAAAGAGTAAAAAATTTATAAAAACCATCAAGAGTTAAAAATAATTGCAATCAAAACTATAAAAATATTAAAAAATACTGTTAAATATACTATATATATTTAAACAAGAGAAGAGAACAGAAGAGAAGAGAGAACGAGATAGAGAAATGTCTAAACTTAAACAATGCTTGGTAAAGTTAACGTTAATTTATTGTGTTAATGTTTTAAAATATGTTCATAGTTCAATGAATGAATTCGCTATACATAGATTTTTATGTATGCATTCAACCCGGCATTTAAGATTATTATTATCACCATTCATCGATTACGGCTGTTTGCGCTATTCCAAATGTTTTAAGTTCAACAAATAGAGTGACGTTGCGAAAACACTTGTAGGTATCTAGCCTTGAATAACCCTTGGTAAGGTTCAACGCTTAGTTTAACTTTATGACTTGCTTAATTTTCTTTATCATAAAAGGCAGGTTCTTAAAGTTAATTACGTTATGCAAATTCAAGAAAATACTACATATCTTAAAATGTTTAACAATTAAAAAAATTTTATTATGCCTGTCTTTTCGGTTTCTGGTGATAATTAAGTTTCTTACAGCATAAATTTAAATGAACCATAATTTTAATTTTTTATTTTTGTTATGGGTCTACATCACTGGTGTTAACTGAAAGTAACTATTTCTGATAGAAAATTAAGGCCAATATAAAAATATTTTACTTCCTTTTCTGGAATTCTAATCGCATTGTTGGTGAAAATATTTTCTACTTATTTTCAGCAAACTAAATAAAAATAAAAAACCGATTAATCTTTACCATAACTTCACATCAATCGTTCGGTGGCAGCCATGGTTGAACGCGGTAACATGCGTGAACAATTCGATGTCAGTTTTACGAATAGCAAAGTCTGGTTTTCGAATACCTCCTGACACAGGAAATTTTTTCACCTCAAATTAATTTTTCTGTTCTGACGTCACACAGTGGTATTTATGCGGCAATAATTAATTTTTTAAAGAAGCTTTTTTCGAAAATGAAATAAATATTTTGACAGTTTAATATCCAGATAAGAAAATCCTATAAAATTAAAGAAAATAAATGTATACTTTTTTTTTTAAAAAACTTAATAAAAATGCATAAAACCTGACGATGAAATTTATTTTTTACATAAGTGCAATAAAATTCTTAAATATAAAATTGAAAATATATGTATATCCTAAACTTTGATTATATATTTAAAAAATTGGGAAATTATAAGCAGTAGTGATTTTATTAACATCCAAAAACAGCATTAAAATTTAAAATATGCAATAATTTATAAGAGTTATCTTTGTGTTTACATGTGTCCAGTCGATGCTAATTGGTTCTCGTATAAGCAAGAAAGTTAGAAAGTTATCTACTTTTAATTTTTGCAATATTTAGCTACGACCGTCTGCGTCCTCTATAATGAAAAGCGTTATTCTATAATTTCAGGAAATGTTTTCTAGGAATGCGCATTAAAAAAGGCAAGCCTACAAGTATGCAATGTTATTTTACATGTTAAAATTACATGAAATTGCTGCTATAAAAGTTAATTAATTAAGGGGGATTATATACCCAGAAGCCGAAAAAAAGGTCATGTTTGTGAATTTTTTTAAGGACACTTAAGGAATATTTTTAAATGAGGGTATTTCCTAAATTACCTAAAAATATACACATTCAGAGTATGTTAAGATTTGTTTTTTTATTAAAGCTGTTTTTTTATAGAGTGTTGTGAAAAAAAAGGTGAAATGCGGTGACCAAGGTTGCTCCTCCTAAATTCATCTGAAACAAAAAAACGAAACAGATTATTAAACTAGATACTTTAAAATTGTACTTGTCATATCCGAATTTGAAACTATTGATTTTGCAAAAAATGGCGGAATTCCGAACATAAAGTAAGGATTTTCGACCAAAAATTCTGTCTTATTTTGGTCGAAAAAATGGTCGTTCATTAGTTATATTCGCCTATAACTAATGAACGAATCTGAAAAAAATCCTATGATAAGTACAAGATTATTATGAATAAAATAAGCCTGCAAAAAAATCAAAGCGATTGGTTCACTGAGTTTCGAGAAATTTTGGTCACCGACTTTGAAAACATGGTTTCGAGAAAACGCAGATATCGACTTGAAATTTTAACCACATATTCTTGAGACTTGAAGCTTTAAGAAAATGCTTAAAAAAATGAAAAAATTTTGATTTTTTTCTATATAATAAATTCGAAATAAATTATTTCGATAAATTTTGCACAAGTATTAAATTTTTGAAAATTTGTATGAGAGGTATACATACTGAAAAGAAAGCGGATCATGTTCATTTTTTAATCTTCAAATTTTGTTTGCACATTTATGAACTGTGCTAAATGCCACAAAAATCCACAGAGTCATTTAAAAAAAAAATTTCCCAAAAATAGTAATTTTTATTAAATTTGTATGGGAAGTATATTAAAAAGAGAGCGGATCACGTCCATTTTTGACACAGATTAAGGATTATAGTTTAATCATGAAATGTACAAAGTTTCATTGATTTGAATGGAGTGGTTAAGAAGATATACTATATATTAATTTCCGTTGCTCCATACAAAAAATACCACTGTGCGTAATCTCTTTGCAGACAATGGCAAACCCCAGAGAGAGAAAAATATAAATAATACTCTTATCTGAGCCATTAAAAATAGAAGAACCAGTTCTAGACCATTTGTGTACAAACATTTACGATAATAGGACGGAAAACACAATTCATAAGAAAGATGTTAAAAATTCGGACAAAGACCGAGACAAAGATTGAGAAAAGAAGTGCGACAAGTATTGGGTAAGGGATTTGGACAAGGATTGGGTTAAGAATCTGGATTTAAACTCATATATGAATTAGGATAAGAATAAGTATTTCGAGCATTATCGACAAGGATTATCGACGAATATAAGAAAAAGGATTTAGCAAAGGGTGACCAAATAAGAACAATATGAAAAGAAATTGAAATAAAATAAAAACGGTGTGAGATATCAGCATATCACTTAAATGGCCACCTCGGCTTTGCTGACAGTGCTTGAAGCGGTCGGTCCAGTTTTTGTTGACTCGGTCAAATATGAGCGGAGTTATTCCGGCAATAGCATCTCGAATGTTGGCCTCGAGCTCATCCAAAGTGGTTGGCTTCTTAGTGTAGACTAAGGACTTTACGTTGCCCCAGAGAAAATAATGGAGTGGTATAATGATCGCATCGGCCAATTGATGAACGTTCGCCGTGAGATGGTTCATTCGCCAAATTTCTCCTCACCACTTCAAGCTTTAGTTAGTTTGCTTGAATGGCATGTAGCGCCGTTTTGTTGGAACCACAGCTCGGATATATCGATGTTATTGAGCTCTGGCCACAGAAAGTCGGTTAAAATCACTCTATACTGACGATCATTGACTGTAACGGTGTCACTTTCCTCATTGCGAAAGAAATAAGGTCCGATGATGCCGCCGTGCCATAAACCGCACCAAAGAGTCAATCTTTGTGGGTGTATTGATGCTTGGTCGAACAGTAGTGGTCACTCCAATAATGGCAATTTTGCTTGTTTACATAGCCTCTGAGTCAAAAAAGTCCTCGTCTGAGAAGATGATTTTATGGTAAAAATCCGGTACTCTGGCCAATATTTCCAGCTCCCAATAAGCGAACTCACGGAGTTGTCTATGATCGTCCGGCTTCAATTCTTGCATCAACACAATCTTATACACTAAGGGAAAAAAATATTAAATTTATCCAAAAACTTTTTTAACTTATCCAAAAAGCGAGTCATTTTTGCACCAATAACGCATTTACTTTAATCGACTACGTAAATTATTAAAATTTATTTAAATACTTTTTTAATTAAATAAAATATTAAAATATTTAAACAGAATTAATAAAAAATATTAAATACTTTTTTAATTAAATAAAATATTAAAATATTTAAAATTTATATAAAAATATTGAAATTGAAAAACAATTTATTTGAATATTTCCCACGAGCTGCGTCCATATCAAACGCCATTAAGTGGTATATTTTATTTTCTTTTTGTGAAAATATGATTTGTGAGTCCGGTGGTGAGTGCGATGCATGATGAAATCATGTAGAGGGAGTGACATTCTTGAGAAAATACCGAGTTGTCACTCCACCTTACATGAATTCATCATGCATCGCACTCACCACCGCACTCACAAATCATATTTGCCAAATATCCATGCTATATTACCCTTGCAACATTAACTAAATGAGAACTATAAGAAACCTGCAACTGCTGGTGCGAAGAAACTGCAGCAGCTTGGCAGCTGTATGGAATATGTGTGTCAGTGTGTGGCATAAATAAAATTTAAATACGGAAAAAACGAGTTGTAAGGAAAATATTTGATTTATCCACGTAAATATATAAATGAAATATATACTCAGGCGTGGATAATGTTAATATGCGTTATTTTCCTTAGTGTACGGATGTAGGCCCAAACACAACCTCAAAATAAGCCTTAACTCTCTGGCGATGCCCAATTCAGCTGATCGGCGCCGAATCGGCATTCCTGTCTGGTTGGTGGCTTAAGGTCCAAAAGAGTATTGCCACTATTACGACCGACCTCATGACGTAATTAACGTTACATACACAACGTAATGAGTCGAAATTTCGACAATAATTTTTAATAATTTCCACACGTGCGGCAGGCATGAAACGATGCATGATGAAATGACAAACTTTACTGACAAACGGCAGGCATGAAACGATGCATGATGAAATGACAAACTTTACTGAATATTTTGACAGCTCAAAGTCATTGGTAGCTTTGACAGCTGCTGAAACATAACAATTGGAAAAACTATCATTGCTATCTGGGTCACCCTTTATGGGAAATAGACATGAAAAAGAAGTCGGATAAGAATAAGGTCAAGGATAAAAATGTGTTACATCTAAAATATGACACATTCTTTTATTTTTGTTTTTTTATTTTATATACATATTTTTTATTATTTAATAATTATTTTTAAAAGTAGGATGCGGTTGGCGTTTCGGTGAAGAACCTGTGAAATTTTGACATCAAGCTTACACATAACCAAGTTTCAAACCGTCATGTGTTGTTTTCATTGTCGCACGGTTTTTCATGATACAGCTTCACCCCACCATTTTTCAAAAACCGAAAAACGAACATTTTCGAAAAATCCCCATAATTTTTTGCCGAAATCGAAAATGTTCAAATCCGAGTGTATAGAAATTAAGAAAAATTTTTGCGATATAAGCCAAAAACCATTTAAAAATTATAATTTTATGGGGCAAAATGCCTCAAAAAAAAAAGCAAAATGCTTCACCCCACCGCAACCTAATCATATTTATAAAAAAATAAAAAATAAAAATAAATAACTGGCCATTTCAGTCCTTGAAAGGACTTTGACCTAGCTTCGTATGATCAATTGTGTTGTGCGTGTTATTAAGGTTTGTACACAAATTGACCGAGAACCGGACCTACAGGCTTAACGCCGACTCCGAACAGCGAGGAACGGAATGTTCTTGTTCTCAAGAAGCTTTAAATGGCATTTTGATTACTCTCTGAGGCTTGCCATTGTCTGCAGAGAGGTGGTGGCCGTACAGAACCCACTGCTGGGGTTCGAACCCGGGTGTCCAGGTTCGTTGACATAGAGGCCACGCACTTTAACCAACTACGCCCTGGACGCAACTCATATTAATACACACCAAAAAATTTATAGAATTTTTACACCGATCGGTGTTCCAGGGAATACTACACCGTTTGGTGTTAAAAAACACGGTGTCAAAGTGCTATCATTTTATATCCGAAAGAGCATATTTTTACCACACCGATCGGTGTAAAAAAGTAAATATAAGATGTAAGGATGTTTATTTTGTACCCCTGTTAGGTGTTAATTTAGAAAGAGCAAAATTATGATTTTTTTTTAACACCGAATGGTGTATTTTCGGTGTAATAATCGCTTTTTACAATAAAAAAGACTAAAATTTTTTAATTCAATGAATTTTTTTTCAATTTTTCTTTGAGAATAAAATTTTCGAGTATATAAATTTTATACTCCCATAAATTATTAAAAGCAAAACTTAACATATTTTTAAAGTTGTACATTTGTATCACATAGGTATTAAATGAATTATTTTTTTAATTATTTGGTGCAAAAAGAGGCTTTTAAAATTTTATTTTGACTTGCTTTCGAATTCCCCTGAAAAATTTTCACAAAAACTGCAACAGGATTTTCACAAAAACTGCACAAATTCACTTAGCTAACGCACTAAAGTTTAATTTTTAGTGTAAATAATTTTTCTTTAATTTAAATTTTCACTTTCATTCATAGAAACTTTAACTTTTAATTTGTTTGTCAATTATAATGTGGTTTCAATGTTGCTCTTCTTTGCCTTTCTTATTTCACACCGATCGGACAAGTTCAGCATTTTACACCGGATAAGCTGTGTAAATGAACACCGTTCGGTGTAAACAAATTTAAATATCCGCTCACCGGTGTGAATTTATCTCGGAAATTTTTTAGTGTGTAGAAAGCACTGAAGTGAATTTTGATTGACAGAATTCGTTAACATAAAAAAAATTATGGTGGAAAAAACCTTTAAAAGTATTTCATTATTTATTTTTTTTTTTAATATATATGAAAAAGTCGTATTTTTTCACTCTCGTTCTATGCTCGCGAATTCTATACTGAATTGCTCTCTGTGAAAAATTGTTAAATTTGCTCCTTAAGTAATTTTATTTAAAAAATTCATTTAAGAGACAGCTTTTTGGCTGAGCCATAGAGATTTATTGAATATTAAATGCGTCAATATACTTTCTTGCTCGAGTTATTAACCTTAAACCCGTTTATCAGGTCATATTGACCCGAGGCACTTTTCATTTGCCAAAAAAACATATTAAATATCAAAAATAAAAAAAAAAATACCATTTTATTTGTTGAACTTTCATCTTTGCAACCAGTATGAAAAAATTGTACATATGTGACATATGTGCATAGCAGAGATAAAAAACTGAGCTGTGCACTATACGCTTATCTGGGTCAAAATGACCCGACATTTTCTATCATACGATTTGTATGAAGGATCAGTTTTAGTAGTCTAAATTTTTTGCAACTGTGAGTACATTGGAAGTGAGAGATAGCATTATTCTGTCGATGGCGTATATATTTTTCATACTTATGTACACTTGCATGTATGAAAACATGCTTTCTTTCTGGATCAGCTGTGAATGTACTGTGTTCTCTTTTGTGTTGTCTTTTAGTACTTGGGTTATATCGATGGCTTAATTCCAGAGAATACTAAGTCAACTTTGCAAGTTTTCAAGGAGATTGTTATTTTGCATTCGGATTGATGTAAAAAAAACTTTTAAAGTCGAACACAGTAAAAAAATTCTGCAATAAATATGATTTTAACACCGAAAAAAATTTAGTTTATATCTTACGCGGCTTTTGAGAAATTATAAATAAACTTTGAACGCGTCTCCTGCAAAATTCACTTTGTAGACTTAGCATACTCTGGAATTAAGCCATCGATATCATGCTAAAAATCAATTGGAAAAGCGATGCAACACTCCAACGAAACAATCAATAAGGCCGTGTGCTAGCTATTCGGAAACTTTTCACTTGTGGTAGAAAAGAAGGACGATGAAATTTTGATAGCTAGAAATTTTGACGTTTTAGATTTCGGTAGTGTAGTAGCACAAGAATTTAATTTAATTGCAAAATTGTTAATATATAATAAGAATCAACAGTATTTTATGCAAATCCACTTCTGGTTGCTATGCTGTCGGAAGCACAAAAATGTTTTTTTCTATTTTTGCTTGCGTCAAAAATTCTCTTGTCGATTATCAAAATTTATATAGGGTGTTTTTTTTAGGGGTTTGTTTTTCGAATAGAGATAAAACTGGCATTTTGTGGTCAAATCTGGCAACTCTAATGTCATTTATGTTCAGTTTGGTTTGCCATTTCATCATGAACAGGTTGACAAAAGAACAACGCTTGCAAATCGTGCAAATTTATTTCGAAAATAATGGTTCAGTTCGCGAAGTTAACCGCAAGCTCCGTCCATTTTATGGTCGACATAATCGTCCATCAGAGCAATTAATTCGGTTAACCATGGGTCGATTTCGCACTACGTTTACTCTATGTGATAATACGCATCCGCAGAGACGTCGAACAGTGCGCACCGAAGAAACAATTGCCGCTGTAGAGCAAAATGTTGAAGAGGACCTGAATGAATCGATTCGCCAACGTGCACAGCAATTGGAGCTTTGTCCATCAACTTTATGGAAGATTTTGCGCAAAGATCTTGGCTTGCGACCTTACAAGATCCAGCTTGTGCAAGAATTAAAGCCGCGAGACCATGCAATGCGTCGTGATTTTGGTGTATGGGCCGAAAATGAGATTGATCTCTGATTTGATTGATGCTGATTTTCATCGCAAAATTTTGTTCAGTGATGAGGCTCATTTTTGGTTGAATGGCTACGTCAACAAGCAAAATTGCCGCATTTGGAGTGAAGAGAATCCACATGAGATCCTTGAGACGCCATTACATCCACAAAAACTGACTGTTTGGTGTGCTCTATGGGCTGGTGGAGTCATTGGGCCATACTTCTTCCGAAATAATGCTGGAGAGTCAGTTACCGTTAATGGAGACCGGTATAGAGCCATGATAACCGACTATTTTGTTCCCGAATTGGATGGCATGAATGTGGATGAGTTGTGGTTCCAACAAGACGGCGCTACATGCCACACAGCGCACGTCACAATCGATTTATTGAAGGAAACATTCGATGAGCGCATAATTTTGCGGAATGGACCTGTCAATTGGCCACCAAGATCGTGTGATTTGACACCATTGGATTATTTTCTTTGGGGATATGTATTTTCTTAGAGTCGCTCGTCTACGCCAACAAACCAGAAACGTTAGGGGACTTGGAGGCCAACATTCGTGGCGTTATTGCCGACATACGGCCCCATATGCTCGAAAAAGTGGTTGAAAATTGGACCTGTAGAATTGGCTTTATTCGAGCCAGCTGCGGCGGCCATATGCCCGAAATCATATTTAAACATTAACGGCATAAAATTATCCTTCCAATAAAGCCAAATTGATGGACATTAAAACGATTTTCTTGTGTTTTATTTCAATTCGAAGTTCTATACCTCTAAAAAAAACACCCTTTACTAGCTCCTGGGGCTACGTGAATTTATGACAATCATATACATCCCCATATACCAAATATTCTCATTCAGACTGTCAAAATTTCGTCATCCGAGTAAAAAGTTTCCGAATAGCACACGGCCTAAGAATTGCTTTGAGCTTGATTGGTATGAAGCTATAACGCCTTACAGAATCGCTTCGAATGCACAAGTACAGGTAAAAAAATAAATAAATACCATTTCAAATGAATGTTGTTCATTTTTGTTTCATTCACTGTTTTTACTGGATTAGAAACCACGACGTAGATGCGAAGCATATAAGGGTAACAGCAAAACAAAGGATAATAAAACGTCTGCTGTGTGTGACCATTGCTTAAAACTTTTTTGACTTTTGCATGATGTTCGTGCATGTTAATCGTGTTACCTTCACAAATACAAAGAACCTAATATATTGGAAGATAACGATGATAATGATGGGGCAGAGCCATCAATGCCTAGCACATCAAATGCAGCTCAATAGAATCGGATTAATCAATCGGTTATAAATCTTATGTAAAATGCAAATGTTTTGTGCAAACATATATTTAAAAAAAAAAGACAAATACTAAAATTAATATTTCATGAAATAATAGCACTTTTTAATTTTATCTCATTGAATAATAGACAATTTCCATACAAAATACACTACGGGTCAATATGACCCAGATAAACGGGATTAAGTTGTAAAACATGTTAACTGGTCTAAGGTTAAAGCAACGTGCTTATTATTAGTTCATACTTTCCTATCTCACCGTTACTAATGCAGGCGAAAGGAATCTTACGCAGCTTCCGCTAGTAATTATACTTAATTGAGTTATTTGTTTTTTTTGTTTTTTTTAAAGAAATAATGATGAAATTTTACCACCTTAACAACAATAGCGCCAAAAACAAAACAAAAAAAAAACAAAAAACACCACCTAATTATTTGTGTCTAATATATATATATATATATATAAACAAAAAGTTTTTAAGCGATGTAACTTTTACTTAAGTCTTTCCGAAAGTTAATTAGTTACTTTAATATACCTAAGTTTCTATGTGCTCTCGACTGAATACAAAGCAAAATTAAAAAACACCAAGTATCGCATTATAAGCGATTCGGAACTGTAGCCGTGTTATGTGAAATGCACATATTTTCACTTTTTAATCTTGCGTTTTTAAGTTTTTCTTTTTTATTTTTTTTTTCTTTTGTGCAATTAAACAAATAACTAACCACACTAAAGCTTAGCTCAAAGGAAAATTTAAACAGATTCCGAAACTCAGAATTACTGCAGAAATTGTTGGAGCATAAAGTGGTGTTGCCAGATAATTGGCAAAGAGTTGTTGGAGAGATAAGTAACAGTCTCATAAACAACTAACAACAACAACAAAATCAACAACTAAGATTTTAATTTTCCTCAAAGATTATTAAAACTTATTAAATCGTAGCATTTTATCAAAGAAAGTTTTAATAAGATTCCGTTTAGCTGCCAATAACGTAATTATAGCAAACACTTTGGTCGCCTTCAAGTGGGCAGTCGATGTTTTAGCTAATGAATAGATGTAATTTTTAAATAATAATTAGTCAACAATTTTTTATAAAACTTTTCATTACAACTATATTGGAAATGTTAAAGTCAGCAGCAGCTGTTGTTGCAATTTTTTACTGGTTACAAGGAAAGAGAAAAAAGTTAAATTGCATATTTGCAGCATAATACAATATTTCGATTCAATATTAAAATCTTAATATCACATTCCTCTGCGAAAATATGGATCTTCAGATATTGAATATATGGAAGATGGAAATATGGAAGACAAATAAGTGTATTTGCTTTTAAATTGAGTGTGAAAATTTTTCTGTTTTATATTATTTTTTATAAAAGACTCCTTCAATAACTTCAATCAATTATGACTCATTACAGCCAATAAGTGAAAAGTTATATCGGCAATTTATACGATGATAATTTTGTTATTGGCGCTTATGTTTAATGAATTGTATAGTATTATGACTGATAAAATGCAAACGATAAAGCGATATTTCGCATATGTACGTGCAATAATCTTTTTCCTAATCTATATGCTATGTTTGTTTGTGTCTTTGATGTTTGTCTGTCTGTGCCAAGTTTGTTTCTCTGTGATCATTAACCAATTAGAGTATTTTAATGTCTTCACACAATAACCCACAAATGAAATAACCCCCAATTAAATAAGACCCCACGAAAAATAAATAACGCCAAATTACTGAAATGAAATATGCCCAAATGGAATGAAATAAAACCCAAATGGATAATAAAAAAAGCCCCGAAATTTATGGTTTATTTCATTATAATATAACACAAAAAAAAAGGTTCAAACTTAAAATTAAATTTAAAATTTGGGATTATGTTCTGCTTTCTTGAGGACATAATCTGAAAAATTGGATTTGACCAATAGGGAATAACACTCTCGAACTTCTTTTCCTGATCAAGGTTCCTTAGTAAAAAAAACATGCGAATGTACGAAAAAAAAAATTTTGATACTTTTTTGTTTTTTGTTTTTTGTTCCGTGACCTTTTGTAAGCGCAAAAAATCGATTTTTTTTGCAATTTTTGCCGCATAGCATCCAAACTATTGAAGTGGCGTCATTGCAATGTATAAAAATTGGAGCTAATCTCAATACGAACATTTCGGTATACTGCTTAACTATCTGAGACATCTGGTTCCCGAGATATATATTTTTAAAGAAAAATTGGGGGTGTATCAAAATTTCTATTTATTTTTACTTCTTAATTTTTATTAATAAAACTATTCCAGATATGATATTGAAATGTTCTACACCAATTTTCATTACTTATCTTTAAGTACAAAATACTTTACTCTAAGACTTTCTCTTAACCCATACCAGCCCAACTGCCCCAATATACCCTACTTTTCGACAATTTTTTTTTTACGTTTGATGTAGCTAACACTTAACTTTTGGACTAGAATTGACCAAGCTAAAAATGAAAAAAGAAAACAAAATGGAGACCTTTTATGGAGTTATCATTTAGTGAATTTTGAAGTCAAAGTTTTGGTTGGAAAGCAAAATAATTTCTGTCAGCAGCAAACTGGTTTTTGGTATTAAAATATGGTATCATGTATCAATGGCGAAGTTTAGCGATAATGTATCACACACATTGGGACTCCCTTAAATCGTGTTTGAGGCCTCTACCACTGTTCTGACGCACTTTCTTCGGCTTGCGAATGACACGGTAAGCTTCGAAGCTCGATATCGAAGTTCTTTTCTTCTCCTGCAACATTTAAAATCTTCTTTCGAACTGAGTGATTTTATTTTTCGCCAGTCGGTACAATTTTATCTTTTGTAATCAGAAGACTGTATAAAATTTGTGGTGATTTTTGTTTGGGCGAAACTTGTTGCCAGCGTATAATGTCAACGTCTATGCACGAGTAGTTCAGCATTGGAACTTTCAACTCACGAATGACGGAAACTGCAGCTTCGGATAATGCACTGTGTGTATCTAAAATTCGGCGATATACCAAGGAATGAATAGGTTCTCGGTCGTTGTTGCTCATCTCAAAAAGAACAATTTCAGGATGTGCGAAATAGCCATTGCGATGAAAGCATTTGTTGAAGGCGCACATTTCTGCTGACACAAGGGATATCAGAAACCGTGACAATTTGATGATCCTGTAAATATGTAGTGCACCACTTTCGCTAGCTGGGTGACGCTTGATTCCAATACCTACCGGAGTGTAGACTTTTAAAGTTTCTTTGAACAATAACTCTTTGAGAAATATTGGTTGCTTTGTTCCATAAGTCTATAACTTCTAACGATTCACTTGTTTTGGCTTCTTTTCAGTCTAACTGTTTATGTTGCTTCGCGTAATGATGCTCTAATATCACATCTTCAGCTGTTGGTAAACTTCACGAGGATCACGGTTTAATATTTCTACCTTTCGACGAAGCATTCCCTTTTTTTTATTCACTACACTTCCAGTTCATAGTCGCAAAAACTAGAAATTGAGCGGTTTTGCCACAACACAGAAAAGAAAACGAATGAAACAACGCCAACCAAACGCCTCAATTCAAAAGCGATGCGACTGAAATCCAAAAATAACGAAACAGCCAAACGCAGCAGCCCGGATTCAAGGCAACAGGGCTAAAACAATTTTCCAAAGAGTGTATGTAGCGTTGTAGTAGTAATTGAGTAGGCTATGCAGTAATTTTAAATCTATCAGTTCTGGAACCCAGAAAACATTGAAAAAGTGGAAGGGAATACTTGAGATCGGTATCGAGTTTTGTTTTTTTTTTTGTTAAAGTATAAAAAAAATGTAAAATTTAGTAAATAGCTAAGCAGTAATATTCGTATTAAAATTATCTGCAATTTTTTAATACTTTGAAGTGACATCATTTTAATAGTATGGTTAAAATGCCGCAAAACGTGAAAAAAATGACGAAAGTTAGTTCGTTGTAAAAGTAGTTACTGTCGTAAAAAATCATAATAAAAAATGCCCTTGTACTGAATCTTGTTATCATCATTCGTAAAAAATACCATAAAAAATTGATTTCTGTTGTTATCACCATTCCGTACAAGGGTACACCATTTTCTCACGGGATGAATTTAATTTCAGTAATATAAGAAAATATACAGTCAGAAAATAGGAAAACTAAGCCTGAACTACATTCGTACAAGGGAATATCAGTTTGGTGATTTGAAAAATTGAATTTGAAATTTGAAATTGAGAATTTGGGATTGTGTCCCCATATTTTGCGGACAATATTCAGCTATTGTCTTGGATACGATGGAGTTCTTTTGAGATCAATAAAAAGTAGAAAATGATATTACTTTATGAATGGTTGGAAAATATAGAAAATAAACGAAAGACGTTATTATAGTTTAAATATTATAAAAAACTTTTTATGTACTAAAAACTAAAGAAAAAATTGGTTTTACCCATTCTACCGTATAATTGGTTTCATATGCGCCTTTCGCAGAATGAATAATAATTTGTAAATGGCGCAGTTACACAGAAACAATTAATAACCCACAAATTTATGGAATGAAATAATCCCCTAACCGAACAAAATAAACCCAAAAATGAAATATTGCCCATATAAAATTGGATTGCGGCTTATTTTGTTAAGCTTTATACATAGTGAAATAAGACCCAAGAAAAAAGTGTAATAATCACCCAAAATTTGTGAAATTTGTGAAATTTATTTTTTTGGCTTATAACATTTGGGGGTCATTTCGTGGAGCCTATTTTAATGACAATTTCCCACCTTACTTAAGAATGTTCACCTGGATTGAGGTCTTTAATGTTTTTGGGGCAGAGTGAAGACTTATGCCGAATTGATATTTTATATTTATTTCCCATTGATATAATAAGTGACAAGATGCACATTCATCTTAAAATGTGTCATTGTTTAACTTAACAAACTACCAGCTATGCACCCCACTTCGATTAATGGCTTATTTTTAATTTATCCAGAGCTAATTATCCATTGAATTATTGCACCCTAAGCCATTACGAATGGTTAAAAGTTTCTAATATATAACAATATATTCGAAAATATAAGAATATTAATTAAAAGATGACTTGGCTCTTGTCATTGCGGCTACTATTTTTCAAAAAATAGAATATTTTCTTAGCATTTTTTACCCATAAAGAATTACTTTTTAAATTTTTTCATCTAAATGTGGTGAATTGCCTTAAACAACACTGAAACGAACAAAATGCACCAATGTTTATCACGATATGACGGGTGGTTTCGGAGATTAATTCGTTGCAATTTGAAAAAACTTCATTTAGAGAAAAATGCAATTGAAGTTTTTGTTTTACTTTTTTTAATTTATTGTAATTTTATTGACAATATTGTTTACATATCACTAATCGGAAATGCCAGGGCCTTAAAGCAACAAATTAACATGTTCATAAGTCTGTTAGTCATCCTGCTCAGTGATGCGATAGGGCAGTCTAGACGGAAAAAAATTCGAAATTGAATCTTTACACTCTGAACATTTAGAAATATTAAGAAATATACATTGATCTCAGGTTTTTTTTTTACTTACCTCCGCTTTCCACAATAAAATACAAAAATTCTTTAAAGTTGACCCAAAAAGTGATATTTTTGAATTTTTATTTATGAATTTTGTTGTTATACTTCGTTATATTTTTGAAATATTTCCCAATATCCAAAACCAGGTTTCAACTCTTTTGACGTAGAATACGTCATTTTCAAAGGTAAGTAGGGTGGTTGATAGTGATCAGGTGTCCGTATTTATATCACAATTTTAACTTTTGGTGTGCCTAAAGTACTGATCGTACAATGTTGATGTTAGCACTTCTTGGTCTGCTTGATCCTCACTTGGAGAAAAATTCATGTTTGAACTCTCTAACTTATATAAATTTTACACAATTACATGAAATATAAAGCCAACATTTGATGTTTTTGTTTGCTTAAGTTTGCTACCTATTTATCGACGGTTTCCGGTTTTTTCGACGGTGAAGACAACGCCATCTAGCGTGAAGACATAAAAACTTTTGGGGACATGTTGTTTTTAACAGAATCGCGTAGCCCAGTAATTCTGAGTAATTTTGAGGGGCATGCTTTTTTAACAGAATCTGTTATTGAAATGTCAAAATTCCGCAGCCAATTAAATATCCGGGCATATTATCGACAGTGAAATTTTGACATTTCGACTCTCCACATGGGTTGTTGAACTTGGTAGCATTGAACAAATTTTGTTTGCTTGTTTAAGTTTGCTACCTATTTATCGACAGTTTCCGGTTTTATCGACAAAACCATAAAATTTGTATGGGAGCCCCCCTAAGGAGTGGTCGGAGGGAAAAGGCAAAAATGTTCCTTTTGCAAAAGTAATGGGGGTCGGTCATACATATTAACCCTCTCCGGCACTCTCTTAAAGGTCATATGCTCAGGTGTATTGAATAAATATACAAAAACCATAAAATTTGTATTGGAGCCCCCCTAAGGAGTAGTCGGAGGGAATAGGTGTCAAAGGCAAAAATGTTTCTTTTGCAAAAACAATGGGGGTCGGTGATACATATAGTGCCCTCTCTTAACTCTCCGCCCTGCCCTCTCTACCTCTCCGGCACTCTCTTAAAGGTCATATGCTCAGGTGTATTGAATAAATATACAAAAACTATAAAATTTGTATGGGAGCTCCCCTAAGGAGTGGTCGGAGGGAATAGGTGTTAAACGCAAAAATGTTCCTTTTTCAAAAGTAATGGGGCTCGGTGATACATATTAACCCTTTCCGGCACTCTTTTAAAGGTCATATGCTCAGGTGTATGGAATAAATATACAAAAACCATAAAATTTGTATGGGATTTTTATGGAACAAAAATGTTCCTTTTGCAAAAGTAATGGGGTCGGTCATAAATATTAACCCTCTCCGGCACTCTTTTAAAGGTCATATGCTCAGGTGTATGGAATAAATATTTTGCTAAATATTTTTTAAAAAAGATGTCATCAAAAGCGAATTGAATAATTCTACGTCTTGTGTTACGACATAGTCGAAACTACTGTATCTTTTTTTTATAATTGTAATATTGACATTGTATAATTTGAGGTATGTCAGATCTAATAAGGATGTTAATTTTACCCGTTATTTTAGTAACTAGATAAATTTCAAGAGATTTTATCTACCTTTTTTATAAAGTCACTTTGAATTGGAGGTAGGCTTGTTACATCCGATATGGTTGAATTTCATACTCAGAGGGCATATTATAGATCAAAGTTCATATGCAAAATTCCAAGTCCATATATTAATTTTTTTGAATTTCTAAGAGATTTTACCGTTTTGATAAAGTCTCTTTGTATCGGAGGTTGGCATGGTTTTCATCCGATTTGCCTCATTTTCGAATTTGATCTTTATTTTTTAGATACAAGTTTGCTTAAATATCGAATTTCGTGATGATAGCTTGAAAATTATGACTGTAATCGTGATCACATACAGACAGACGGATCATAAGATTATTCATATCATTGTATTGTATCATATCAATCCTAATGTTGCTAAAATATGAGAAAATAAAAAAATTTCTTAATGTTTAACTTAAGAAATATAAATTCTTAAATTTTTAACTAAAAAATACATTATTAAATGTATTTCACATATATGGGAGGTGCTTCGCCTACATGTCCAATCCACGGAAATTTGTAAGGAATTTTAAAGATCACATGTTAGTTATCCCCCGATAGTTCTATTACATTGCTGTTAAAATACGTTAAAGTACAGCGCAACATGTGTTTAAGTTGTATAGATGCCACGCCCCTCTTATTCAATTGCTCTGAAATTTTTTATATTTTTTGGAAATCACATATTAGATGTCAAGGTTTGATTTTGTTATGGTCATTTATCGCACTTCTTAGATATAGGGCAAAATGTGTTTAAGTTGTGTGGCAGCTGTCACGCCCACTTGTCAGAAATATCTGAAATATTTTTTTTTACTTTTCTATACCTAAAACTTCTAAAACTATCAAAACAGTTTATAAAAGAATTTTTTCCGTCTAACTAGTACCAAGTGAATCACTGTGCGCTATTGAGGAACTTTGCTAAATTTTTAATATTTTTTTTTTAATAAATAAAAAGGTGTAGTATAAAGACCTCGTATTTATTTATTATTAAGGATATTTTAAAAAATGTTATAAAATTTAAACAATTGAATTTATATAACCATATTGATTTTATATTGCATATTTAAAGTGCATACATACATATATGTTTATACAAAGCATTTTTTAATTTTTTAGAACCTTAAATACTTTGTTTTGTATATAAATACGATTATAAAATTATATTTTCAATTAATAAGCTATCTTTATTTCTCACTTTCATTTTGTATTCTGCGGTTTCTTAACTCAACACCTAAAGCGGGTAACGCATAACATATGATGACGTCATATGTGGCAGCATCAGACACATCATTTTTGGTACCCAATGCAACAAAAGCACCGGATATTGGCAAGAGCAACAAAGAAAACACGGCAACTGGCCCAATAACCGACATACAGCCTCCACAAGCTGCAAGTGCATCGATAGCACATCCTCGCCCACCTAATAGCACATCGGTTCATTTCGTTGAAAAAACAAAGTCGAATTCGAACTCTAATTCCAAGATTCCACATCCACATCCACTAGCAGTTCTGTTGGCAAGCAAAACAAATCAATTTCGACGTTCCGCTTCATTGCGAATGCGCGGCTCCAAAACAAATTTACTCTTCAACACTCTCAGCCGCGACGGCAACAACAAAGTTCACAACAACCCCTTCAAAAGCGTTGCTAAGAAGATGGAACACGTAGCCACCCGCAATTGTGAAGCATTGGTAACAAAAGGAACGGCAAATGACCAAGTCACCCACGAATTGTCAACTACCGGTCGTGTTAGTCCTCGAAGAAAACTTATCCTGAACTCACAGTTTAGCGCGGATGGTTTAACGCGTTCTCTATCATTGAGAAGAACTGAAAATTTTGATAATCAAAGCAGCAAAACGAATTCCAGCACGGAATCATGTCAATCAAAAGAAACCCTAAAGGATGTGGTATCGAAGGATAACAGATTGGAAGCCACAAAACCGCAGCAGGAAATCACAACATCGACGACAGATATTGAAGAAGTCATTGTACAAGCAAATGTTAACGATAGCTCCACACCCAAAGCACTGTTAGGACATGGTTCTAGGTGCGACAATATACAAGGAATACAAAAACAGGATAACAATAAGATGGTAAGTCACTGATTATATAATTAAATGTTGTCCAAGCTAGGCAGCGAGGTTATGTTTATACATATACGCTTCACCTAAATAATTATTGATTTTTTCACTGGTGTTGATGTATGTAAACACTTCACAGAAGAATATGTAGTAGCCGTAAAATAATGACGTTTCATAACGTACACTTTTATTTTCTCTTTGGGTAAAAGAACAAGAAACATAAGAACAATGAAGGATGAAATTAATACAGTTTGGATAATTTTATATTTTACTGCAAGAACACTTTATTTATTAAAAAGTCCCTTATGATTTTTCAAAAAATTTTCTAAATATTACTCACTTCACTAAAAGTAGTACTTTAGTAGGTACCTTTTACACTATGCGACAAAAAACAATCGATAAAGCGTACTTCGTAAGATGTAAAAACATAGAATACAAAAAATCAAAAACTATATGAAAAATAAAAAACACTTCACCGCTATAATTGTCAATATTTTAGTACGAGAGTTTAATGTAATTGTTAGATACGTCATTAATCGGTTCTTCATTGATCAATACGTGAGAGAAAGATATAATTGTAAAAAGTTAACAAGGAAAAGCAAGTGAGATAAGCAATTTGTATAAAGTTTTCCACAAATACTTCCTGCCTACTTTAAAACTAAAACTTAAACTTTAAGATTAAACGCCCACTTTCGCATATGAGCCAAATCTAAGTGTGTTTAAAAATCATAGAAATTAAAGGAGTAATTCCTAAATTCTCAGCCAGTTTTTTTTTCAGCTTTGAACCAAGGATTTCAGGTGTACCTACTATTCAGTCAAGTCTGCCTTGGTTAAAAATGGAGTGATAGATTTGTGGAAAGGAAGAGGCAATAAACTGAAACATGTGTAAGTTGTTCTAAGCGTGTTGGAAAGACGGAGAAACACGTGAATTTGAATCTGAGGCAAGTGTTTTGAATTTACCTCAGTCCAGTGGCGGATCAATATACGAGCTGAAGGGCTTTAGGAAAAAAACCTTAGAGAATTTTTTACGGGAAAAATGAAAATTAGCCGTTTCAGACCCCCCCTAGCTTAGCCTCTCCCCTCTGGTGAATCCTAGATCCGCCACTGCCAATTCAAGTTATAAGGCAATCTCATCTATAAATATCTCTACCACCAACTACTACTTTAATTCGTCAATATTGATGAATTTTGAATTTCAGTTAATTAGAAATGACCATAGAAAATACAGAAAAAAAGATTAAAGTGTAGGACCATGGCCTCACGGGACTCGAACCCGGGACCTGTGAGGTAGCAATCAAGGACGCCGCCTACTGGGCTACTGAAGTCGCTATTTAAGCATAGATGTACACTTGGATATGATTGAATTTATTAATGAAAAACTTTATTTCTGAAAATACATATTTCCTTGGTCCAAATAAACAAACATGTGAATTTCCAAAAAAAAAAAAAAAAAAAAAATTGGGATATATCCGTAATTTAGCATTGTTCAATTAATCCTATTTTGTAACCGAAAAACTTTTGGAAACTGAAAATTTGGAATCCTTTTTTGATTTAATTGTAAAAAACAATAATATAACTTACACCCCCCCCTCCCCTCTCCTATTATCATAATAATTGAATAAAAATTTAAAAGAATCGTAGCTGTTATTTTTTGCTTATCTAACAAATAGATCATCTTCTTAATCTCAATTCATAACATACTTAAGCAAGTGTACTGCTCCACACCTAATATCGGGCAAACTGGAATTATTTCTTGCTATTACAGTGCTTTTTAAAAATGTCCAGCCTGAAAGTATGCCTTTTTGCGCATGATGAGCATAAATCGAACAAATTGTTGTATTTTTTACTCTTAATGGTTACAACCCGTCGTAGGACGGTCTTTTATAGTACTTTTAATTCAAATACGTACTTAGGAATTATTTAGTAACTAATTTTGCAAAAGTTAGAATGTCATTTACAGTTTATGAAGCTCTGTGATATCAAATTGGGTACAACTAGTTTGTGGGAGGAGGTAACGTAAAATTTATTTTGCAAAGAATGTTTTCAATATAACTGTGTTTTTTGTTCCCTTATTTTTTTTTTAATTTTATATAATTAAAAAAATTTCAATTCGATTTTTCAATTTACATGTTTCAAATTTTCATCAAATTCAACGATAGAAATATTTTTCAATATAACAAACTGTTCGAAAACGTCATTGTTTCGTAGATCAGCATGTTCCTAGCAAGTGAACTTAGTCCTCTCAAGGGATGGTGTGAATGATGTTCCTTACCAGTGTTACTTTACACGTGACACACTATCGCCCACCCCACGCGCCAAGAAATCACGATTTCCATTAAGAAACACACTAGTACGAGTACAAATGTTGTTTTACGACACACATATTTAACTACACATAATTTATTATGTTTCATTTTCCTTTTGCTAGGAATTGTACAAATCTAGTTCCTCTTCGAAATATTGTATAAGTTGCAGGTGAATTTAGTTCCGTTTTGGTGCTGTAGACGTGAGCATATAAAATATAAAAAGTGGTTTACTAACAATAACTAAATATTGTATAATATTTATAAATAACAATATTTTTTTTTCCTTGAGCCAACAGCTAGTTTAATTTGAAGCAATCATGTAAACTTCAATGGTATTACTTTTATGGAATATATTAAAGACAATAAAATTTATTAATATATTAAATAAGTTTTAATTCAACTCATTGTGTGTTAACCTTAATTGTGGCATTTATGATTTCCGTTGTATAATTAAATTTCTTAACGTAGATAGAGATCAATGGCCGGGACATAATTTCTGACTGTTTACTAGTTAAATTTTGCAAGACTTATGGAAAAATCGATTTTTATGACCGTGTTTTTAAAGCATTATGGGAGATTTTTTTGTTCGAGGTAAAAATATGTTGGCAAATGTCCAGAAAGTATTGTTCTAATTGCCTTCAAATGAGGTTTTACCTTGGCAGATTTATAACTTGACTATTAGAGAAACTAATATTATGCCAAAAAGAATATAAAGACAATTTTACATTAAAAATGGAATGACATACAGTGATGATATAAATTCTTTAAAATTAATTCGGTGTGCAAGAGGGCGATTTGATAAGTCAGTGACTTTTTGAATAAAAAGTATTTTTTTTTTTTTTTTGGCAAAAATCACTTTATTACATAATTGAAATTTATCTCCTTTTGTATCGATACATTTAGTTCAGCGTTTTCCAATATTTTGCATTCCTTCCAAATAAAATGTGTTATCAAGATCCTCAAAAAGACGTTCGTTACAGTGATGACCTCTTCATTCGACCTAAAACTCTTACCGCCGAGCTATTTTTTTCAGATTTACAAATAGGAAATAGTCGCATTCTAAAGCTGGAGAATGTGGTGGACAGGTAGCAGTACGTTGCCCAATTTATGGATTTTTGACGTGGCGACTACAGACGTGATGAGAATGCACCGTTGCGTTGTCACAGAGCACTGTTTACTTCTTTCTTTAGTTTGTTGGCCGACAGACTCACCTTGGTACACGTTCTTTGGTGCACGTTCACCCGGAGAAGTCGACTGCTTTGACTGCTGTATGACCTTGTTAGTCAACAGTCCCATCTTGGACTTCTTTGGTGCATGTTCACCCGGAGCAATGTCTTCTTTGACTGTTCCTTGGTTTCTGGTGTGTTGCTATGTCTCTATTTTTCGTCTACGGTTACAAAACGGCACAAAATACCTTCGGATTGTGCTTTAACATCGCTAAACACTCCTTTGAAGTTGTCATACCAACGCATGGAAAGCTTTTTCATGTCCAAATATTTATGTAAAATTTAATGTACCATTTTAGTTGAGGGTACATGCCTACAACCTCAGCCATATTACGTACTTTCATTCTTCGATCCTCCTATATCATTTCATGGATTTTATCGACGTTTTCTGGCATGACGACCTCTTTTCAGGGACCAGAAAGTTCAGAGACCACAACGGAAATCAGTAAACCACTTCTTTATCATTGATTGGAATTGATGGTGTAGAGTCCCCATAGTTTTTATCAACCCTTTCCTTGGTTTCGGTGATGGTTTTTTTACGCAAGAAATAATGCTTGATGAGTATACGAAATTCACTTTTTCCATTTTCATCGAAATTCGCGAAGCCGTCTGCTATCAATGGATGTTAAACAAGAACTAAATGACGCAGCTTGCTCAAAATTTGACAGTAGTTTATTAAAAGATGAACCCCTTTTACATTGGTCAAGAGTTCACGGTCAACTCTTGTATTTGTTGATAAGAGACGCGGAGATCAGGTTAATTTTAAAAGGCAAAAGAATAGCAAAGGATTGACGTCAATTCTTGACCAATGTAAAAGGAGTAATGGTACCATGGTGGACTTAAGAAGGTAGATGCAAGGAAGAGTGCGTGGACTCAAAACTGTGAAATCAAAATGATTTATATGTTGATGTTACACGATGACCGTTTGATCAGCGTGCAAACGATTTTTTGTTGCTTTCAATTCAAACTGTCTAAAACCATTGAGAAGGTGAGAGGATGAACAGTTTGATAGGCGTGCAAAATATGTTCATTCTTGCACACTGTCGATACAGCGTTCACCATGCACAACTGTGATGCTGGGTAGTGAAATTAAAGATTTGGGCGTTTAAGTAGCTAAAAAGTACATTTTTTAAAAAAAATTGCTACTATTGTACTATAAAAGTATGAAATAGTTGTAGGAAACCCTTGTTCAAATAAAGTGTAGGAGAAAAAGTAATAGAACTGAATGAAATGTCAAAATCATGATGCAATTACAAGGTAAGCTCACTTTAAAATGGCTGTTCCAATGTGAAATTTTGGAACAACAAAGCTGTGGAGCTGACAAGCGTCAAACGACAAAAGCAACAACAACAGTTAAAGAAACTCAAAATTTCCAGATGATTTTGAAATATTGCTACCTACCTTGTTTATTCTACCATGGTAACATTGCAAAATAAACAAAGCAGTCTAGCGGCTTAAAAACTCCTCTCGCTCTGAGTCGAAACTGTCAAAATCAATATAAATTATTTTCTTATCATTATAATTTATTTTATTTTTAGTTTTTTACAGTTCTGGCTCTTGGCTCTTAGACGTACAGCAACCTTGTTTATTATACTATAGATGGTAGTTGACAGGACCAGTGTTGCATTTAAAGTTACTATGCGGAAAATTCTAAAAGTTACTGACGTCTCAAACTGCCCTCGTAGAGTTTCCAGATCTGACCACCTTGCGACACTTTAATCTTTGTCGAAAAATGGAACCTCTCCAAAAAACACCATTTATTAAATTTTCCCCGGAACAATTTTAAAGAAGACATTTTTCTCCAGTTTTACACTCATTTTCTCTATCATACGTCATTGTCAGGATTTGAAAGCGACTTTTTTAAAGCATTTAATAAATTTACAATCAATGCCATTGAAAAATTAAATAAATAATTTTAGTTGGAGGCCTTAGTAGTTCAGTAGATAGCGTGCGTTACTACCACCTCAGAGGTAATAATAATAATAAACTGTCCGTTTCAGCCCTTAAAAGGACTTTGACCGAACTTCTTATGATCAAATTGTATTGTGCGTGTTATTAAATGTTTGTACACAATTGATCGATAACTGGACCTATCAGTTTTATGCCAACTCCGAACGGTTAATGTGCATGTTCTCAAGAAGCTTTACATGGCACTATTTACTCTCTGAGGCTTGCCATTGTCTGCAGAGAGGTGACGACCGTACAGATAAATTAATTCAATTGAAAAAACTTTCTGTGTCGGATGGAAATTGAACCAAGGTTCTCTGGCGTATGGTCTGGTCGAAAAATGGAACCTCTTCAAAAAACACCATTTATTAAATTTTCCTTGAACAATTTTAAAGCCGAGATTTTTCTCCAGCCTTACACTTATTTTCTCTATCATAGACCATTGTTAGGATTTGAAAGCGACTTATTTAAAGTATTTATTGAATTTGCAATCAATATCATTGAAAAATTATAGAAACAATTTCTTAAGAATCAACAAATTCTTAAGTTGGCGTTGTCGCTAGTCGAGTAGATAGCTTGCTTGACTGCCACCTCAGAGGTCCCGGGTTCAAATCCCAACCACGTCATGGTTCTACGCTTTAACCTTTTGGCATTTCTATCTTAAATTTTAATCAACTGAAATTGAAAGCTCATTAATATTTACGACTTGAAGTTATAGTTGGTGGTAGAGGAGTTTGTGGATTAGATAGTCTTATAACTTGAATTGACTAAGCTGAAGGCACATGTCAAATTCACATGTTTCTACGGCTTTCTATCACACCTAGGACATCCTACACTTGTTTCGCTTGATTTTCCTTTCCTTCTTAGTAATCTATCACCCCATTTCGAACCAAGGCAGACTTGACTGGATAGTAGGTACACCTGAAAACCTTTGTTCAAATAAAAAAAAACAATGCAAATATTCAATTAAAAAAAATAACAATGCAAATATTCAAATAAAAAAAAATGCAAATATTTCCGCTATTTTCAGTTTAATTGTTGTGAAAATTTTGACAGATGTTAGCAATTCAACAAGACTAAACAAGTTAAATGAGTACCCCTAATACCATTAAACATGTTTAATGTCATAATCTCTATATTTCTTGTGTGTGGCTTATACCACTTTGAGTTTCATTCAGTAAAACAATATTTTAGTTTTCTTTAGTCATGTCAAAACACAAAAGACTTAAAATTGAGTTAAGTGCTTACGTATGTAAAAATAAAGTGAGTTGTGAAACGAGTACATCAGAGGAAACATCAATGCTATTATAACTTGTCACTAAATTGGTTGAAAAATTTTATGGAAATCGTAAAACCTCAAAATTTTACTGTCAACTACGTGCAAGTTGATTATGGAAATGTTGAGAGAAAATTAATGGGAAAACCGGCTTTGACAGACGACACTCAAGCATATTAGAATTGGCAACTTGCGGTATTCTGGTCAATGACTTCTGAATTTCTCAGCTACAGAGTGTAAGTCCGTCTTCTTAGGCGTAACGTACTCACAAAAAGTAGGTCATCTGGAAGTGGACAGAACCGCATATTATTGAGGAAAAAACATAAAATTCTGTCGCAACAATAACGTTGACAGTCAGCGAAATGTAGTTGGAAAGAGTGTTTCCTCCATTATCTGGCGAAATCAATTATTTACAACAAAAAAGTTAGAATTATACATTAGTACCCATCGGTGTAAAACGACCACAAATATGCTACTTATGTATATTTATTTGTGCTACTTGAAAGTAGAGTTTGTTGTAGTGTTTTTTTTTTTTGCTTTTTTGTTATTATTATTTTGTATTTTTGTAGCGTTAAATACGTATGCTTGAGTGATTCGCGTAAATCATATACAATAAAATACATGCGAATCTATAATCTTGTTCGACCATTAAGCAATCGTCTATTTTGTTGAGCAAAATAATATCTGTACCTTCGTTTAAAGTAAGACCATTGTGCTTGGTTATGCTAAGCGTACAGATATCCAGCAAAAAAAAAAAAGCCATATAGAAAAAAAAAAAAAAAAATAAAACCAAGAAAATCGCTATAGCCGCCACATCAATGGCTGGCTCAGCGTAGAAAGCAAGTGTTTTTTTTTTGTTTTTATATTTTTTTTTTGTTTGTAGTAAATATTGCATTCAACTTAAAAAGTTTCTTTTATTTATGCTTAACCTTTCTTTGAAAACAGTCTTTAAATTTTAACGGTCCGACGACTACTGCGACAACGACGAATGTGCGGCCAACAACGTTAGCAACAACGTCAACTTCTACATCAACATTGACAACAGCAGCAGCAGCAGCAGCTGCATCAACGGGTACCTCCTCCAGAGTTGCAGCAAAATCAGCTTTAGCTTCACCAAAAACTCCAAAAACGCCTACATCCAAAACTTTTCCACACAGCAATCATCACTATCACAACCACCAACATTGTTCGAAATACCAGCAACCGCAGGTATTGCCTACGGTACCCGAAACGAAATTAACGCCTAGAACGCCACCTGTGACACCGGATTCGCCCAGCACATATTTGGAGGATGATCTAGATTCGCTATATTCATTTGCTACTACAACTTCCGGTCGTTCGACCATGTCCTGCGAGCATCCATATGTTGCACGGTAAGTTAAAAGCTCAATTACACTTAATACTCGTATTAAAAAAAATTAACGCCAAAAGTAAAAAAGCAACTAACCAAACTATTCACTTTGGCTTCTTAAGTAGCGATGAAGAATATGTTAGTGTTTTCGAAGAGGTGAAAAAAATGAAGAGGTAAAAGACAAAGTGGTCCAAGCCACACATATGGAAAAATCAATACTATGTTATCAAACACGCTTTAAGAGATAGTAGTGGTATTCAGAATTAGGTGCAAATGGCCTTGTATCGTTGCATTTGCAAAATGGTGGAGTATATTTTTACTCTACACAAACAAAATATACAGAGATAAACTTACTACGCTTGTACAAATATGCAACACATAAAACCCATAGTTTATGTTTGCAACAATGAATGCAAATGAACAGCTGATAAGTTGACAGCGTAGACAAGAAAAATAAACTAAAAAATAATAAATAACAATGGATCAATCAAAAATTATTCACTAAAAATCTTTTTTAAAATATGTATTATATATTTTTAGAAATATTTTCGTTTTTCACTTATCAGCTGTGAATTGCGTGGTTTGCAACGAGTGTGACAAAATAAAACAAAATGGGCGTTCAAGATTGCTGGCAAATATTTACTATTGCACAAATTTGCAATCTTAAATACACAATATTCTGAATACCACTAGTATGTTTAGAAAAAAAATAGTTCTTTAAATTTTTTGCTTAATTTAAAAAATGATTAATTTTGTTGTGGGTTGAACCACTTTGCTTTTCACGCTATAAGTTCGTAGCTCAAAATTGACGATTTCTTTTTTACGGCATACAAACACAATTAACAACAAACAACAACAAACCAAACGAATTTGTAACGAAATTGAATCGAAGGGTGATAGTTTTGTTCGTAAACGAACTGCGCTAACGATTTGTTAATGAGTTCATAATTACTTTTATTTTTCTGACGTGACAACATTACATTTTACTGCGCATGTTTCTTAAAAAAGTTCAAAAAAGCATTTTTCCCATACATCGTTGCATGGGATTATAACTCAATTCCCAGACAAAAAAAGATAAAATACATAAACATAAACAACAAAGTCTTTCATAACAAAATGGTCTCCACACCATCTTAGGTGTACCATCAGTTAAACTAACTGAACCCTAAAAATGGAAGTGTGGAAAAGGGGAGGAGCTTAACAGCAAAAACAACAACAACTTCAATATGTTCTGATAGCGGTAAACCGCTGTGATCGAATTTCGAAGATGCACATGAATTAAGGCTATGCCTAAAAGTATGATACGATCTAGGTTAACCTTGGTACAGTTTGCATCAAAAGTAGATAAGAACTCAGTTAAAAAAAAAAAAAAATTCAAGCGTTCTCTGCCAAAAATAAATTCCGGGTAACTTTCTCGGCATATTGGCAGTATAAGTAGAACCTAAGTAGCTTGAGTGGATCACAGTGTAAAGTCATACAAAGGCTACTGATGAGTTGGCGGCCAATGAAACAATCTGTATAGTCAAGCTGTGTGATTTGCTCTATACAGAGCCGTTGTTGTTGTTGCCGTTTTGTTCTTCATGTTGTATTGTTGTCAACATGATTGGCCTAGAGCTAAAAAAATTTGTTTAAAAAAAAAAAAAAATATTTATAACAAATTAACTATAATGGATTAGGACAAAGATTTGAATAAGTATGTATTAGAAAAACGCAAGGAAGGGAACAAATAGTAGGAACTATGGAGTAGAACAACGATTAGATCATGAAAATGGACAAGGATTAGGACAAGAATTCAGACAAGGATTGAGAAAAGGACTATGACAAGGATAAAGACAAAGATTTAGACACATATAAAACAATATATAGACCAAGATTGGGAAAAGATGTATTTTTTCTTGCTTCGAACCAAGGGTTTAGTCTATTTATATACATATTTAGTCTACTTTGGTTCAAAATGGGGTGACAGATTAGTAGAAAGGAATGGGCAATCAAGTGAAACATGTGTAGGATATTCTAAGCTTTAGAAATATGTGACTTTGAACCTCAGGCAAGTAGTATTCCTTTACCTTTGAATGAGGTAAAGGTACAACACTTTACCTAATAGAGGAAGGATTTGTTACAAAACACAAATAATAGAACAAGGATTTGGACACACTAAAGACAAGGTTTACAATAAAAATTGGGAAAAGAAGTTGGACAAGGATTAGGAAAGGGATTCAAAGAACGATAAGTACAGGTATTAGGAAGAAGTAAGACAAATATAAGAACAAGGATAGGGATGAGGGCAAGTTTAGGTACAAAAGAAATGATAGGGACAAGAATAATGACAAGGATAAACATACCTACGGGTGTATCCACGATGCAGTCAGCTTCTTTGTTTTATTTTATTGATCGGTGAATTTGCTTCTAAGCTGCTACTACGAATGTGTTAAATCGTCCGATAGTGTATGTCATTGTCCCTATAAAATACAGTGTATCTTAAGGAAGGGAGGGGGGGGGGGGGGGAAAGTTAATGTTAATTCGTACAAAAAAGGCACGTATTTATGAGTGTTTTCTGACGACACAATTAATATGTTTTTATTAAAAGTACTGGTACATTAAAATACAACATTTGAAGAATATTCTGTGAAATTTTCTTGGAGAAATATTGAAAATACGGCAATAGCAGCAATTATTCGGAAGCGCCTCGAAAAAAAGTAGAATTGCGGTGACCCTCATAACTCAGTACTGGATCATCTGAAATCAAATCAAATAGATAACCGCTTTCCCCAGGCAACGCTGGGACGGTTTTTCAAAATTTAAATTTTAAAATTTTTGGGAATACTTTGAAGTGAAAAACGCGATTTTCGGAAATAATCGGTTCATTTATTATTATAAAAAAAAATATTAGTAAATTAAAAAAAAAACTCTCCAGCGTAAATTATGTACTGAAATAGTGTTCAAAACATCAAAAGGATCGGTGCAGTAGTTTTGAAGTTATGAGGGGCACCGACTTTGAAAATGTGAGTTGTGGGAACACTGAAAAATTCGAAATAAAACGTTAATAAGCAAATTTTATCGGCTTATCTCGCACTGAATCATCGATGCCAGGTCCATAAATGATGTTTCTCTCATCCATGATGTCTAAAGCAGGGATTATATAGAGAACAAAACAGCTGCCAGGTAACAATAGTGCGCTGGGGCCAAGGAAATGTTTTTTAACGCTCTGAGTCAAGTATGAAAGGCAGTTGCTGAAACGGCTGTAACTTCGTGAGTTTTGTTCCGATTCATCTCAAATTTTTACAGAATATTTATAGAGGGTTCTCTATTAAAAAAAGCACGCCAGAGCTCCTGGCTTAAGACTCACGTAGGAACATTTTCGTTTTTTATTATGAAAAAATAAAGTAAGAGAGGATGGTATTGTAAAGCGTCGGATGAATATAACGCCAATCTCCCACAGAATGTGGATTTAACAAAGAGGTAAAATCTCTCAATCTTCTATAAAAATAAATCTAATAACTTCGCTGTGGTTCTCAATATGTTCTCTGACTTTAAATTTTGTAAAATCAAATGAAAACTCCGTCTAACTCCCATACAAATTGACACTATCAAAATAACAAAATTTTCAAAAATTCTAAAAAAAAAGACTATTGTAACTTGATATTGTACTCAATAGCTTTGATGATAAAAACATATTCTGAGTTAAAAATTTCAATGAAAAGCAGACCAATCCCTCATACAAACTGACCTCATCAAATACCTATCCATATACTCCATCAATTGGAAGTTTCCATTCATATTATACGCTAAACTTTACCAAAATGTAAACAAACAATGAATATAGCACCAATGAAAATAGGTATATATTATTTTTGACGTCCTTAAAATTAAAAATAGATCCATAACGACAACAGCAACATTGCTGCAATGAAGCTTTGTCGTTGCGACATCACCACAAAATTCTTCTTCAAAAGAAATATATGTAAAAAAATGACAGATGTCGTTCTGTTGCTGTCGTCGCCAATGTATTCAGGCTTTTAGGTGCTATAACAGTTCGAATTAAATTCGCGAATTTTTTCATCGGATCTTCCAAAGGATGTGTATTGTTGAGATAAGCATCTTTTTGATGAAATGTAGACCCTTTTTTCTTAAATTGTTTTTCCATTTCTTTATTTGAATTTTTTCAAAATCAAATGACCCAATAATGATGAATAAAGTGCTCCATTAACTGCACATTCAAAAAATGGTAAATCCCTAAAAAAACCTGTCTTACATTTTGTTTTTTTTTTAATTTTATTTAATTACCTATATTTTAAATATTTTTTTTTTAATTAAAACAATCTTCACCCTGTTTTGTTAATTGAAATTTAATTGAAAATTCTACCCATTTTTCAGCAATGGAACAACATTCAGTGGGCGAAAAATGAAGTATGTAGTGCATTGCTCCAATTATGCCGGTCAAGTGGGTGCCGACTATTTGACGCCCACTCAACGTGCGCAGCGTCAAATAAGACGCTTGAAAGAGCTGCTATGTGTGGCACGTCAAGATCTCGAGCAGAAGGATTCCGAAATATTGCGGCTAACGCGAGAAGTGGTTGAATTGCGACTTTTTAAGGCATCGCTTAGCTCGCCCGAAGACCGTTCGGCTTCTAGTGATGCTGTTACCGTGCGTGAGGCTGAACTTAAAACCTCTCAAGATGTTTCGCCGATTGTTGATATGGTCGATGATGCCACCAAGTCTAGTCCGCGTCACATAGTTCACTGCAATCATCATCAGCACGGCTTGAATCTATCCTCAGAGATGCAAAGTTCCTTTGCCGATTCTGGACATTTCGAAGATATGACATCATCTTCGGTTCACTCCAAGGACTCGTATGCTGGACACACACATGACATCGCTTGTGGCCGCGATGGTCCAGCTGCAACTGGCGGAGCCGATGATGAAGATGGCGAGGAGGATGAGGCATGCAAGGCTGAAAGTTATAAGCTGCAACGGCAAGAGCTGATTCGCATGTACGAGCAACGTATCGAAGATTTGATACGCACACAGGACTCGGCAACAAGTGAAATTAAACGCAGCCACAATGATAAAGTCGAAGCCCTGCTGCAGAAATTGGCCGAGTGCAATACGCGTTATGCTGATATCGTGCCTGACTATGAGCACGCCAAGGAGCGCATACGTGAGCTTGAGAAGCAGCTGGAAGACCTGCAACGCAAGTTGATTGAACATGAGGAGAAGCAAAATAAAATGTATTTGCACATGTACCAGCAGGGACAGGAGGCAGAGCGAATAGCTCGAGCTGATCAGGTGAGTTGTGAGAATAACGGAGAGTCTATGGAAGTGTAATCAGCCATTCATAAGTGCCTTATCTAATTTCCTCTTCAAGCAAAGATGAGCGAAAATATTTGGATCTTTCTGGAGGTGTAAAGATGTGACAAAAAAACTTCTTTCCTTGCACCGCATGTTAGAGACGCAGTATTCCTAAAAAGCTTTTTCTCAAAATTAAATTATGTAGACTTATTTTATGAAATTGATCCATATTCTCGGCTAACAAGGAAAACTGACAAATTGAAAAAAGATAGTTCGTGAGAAAAAGCAAAACAAGCTTTTATTGTTATGAAGGTCCTGTGTTTCCTTTTAAATTTGGTCCTTGACAGGACCAAAGGTATATTTTTAGCCGAAATATTACACATTCAGTGTTGGCAGATATTTTTTAATGACTTTCTACATTATATTGCATCAAGAAGTAAAAAACCGAATTTAAAGAATGACAGACGTAGAGTATATAAATATCAAATCTTTTGCCTCAAGTCAGCTACTGCTTATGCCATGTCTGTACAGAGGGTTTACACCGATAGAAGTTGAAGAAAATTCATATTTTACCATTTTTTGTGATTTCTTGTAATGGATCCACATTTTCCAATAAGAAAATATGTACTGAATATCCACCAAGCCTATAATATTGCCCATCAGAATCAAAGAATAATATTACAATTAAAAAATTTCATCCGATTTCCAGTAAGACAAAACAGTAACAATCAATTTTTTAATAAAAATTTTTTTAGTTGAGAAATCGTCTTCGAAATAAGTCTAATTTCGATTCGTGGCATCGCACAATATCAAAACCTTGTTTCTTATTTTCGCTCTGATTTTTTTGTCTCTCGACTTACGTGGATAGATGCGTTGTCTGGTTGGAAGACGAAGCTTTCTTTATGATTTATGCTTAGAAAGGGGATTAAACTCATCTGGAGTACATCAGTGTACGCTTTGCTCTTCAATTTGCTGGAAGTGAACTGAACTTCCAAGCATCCAGATGAGCAAAATGCCCCCAAAGCATAACGCTTCTACCGCTGAAGTTCCTCTTAGCAAAATAGATGGGTTTCTTGCGTAAATCGCGCCAATAACCATCTGTCCATCGAAATTACATTTTTTTTCATCGGAAAAAATTACCTGAAAATATTTTTTCGTATAAAAAACCAACTTTTTACAAAACAATTTTCACTCACATTTTTCCAATTCGTTGCCATATGTTTTTGAGCAAAAAGTAGCCTTGCATCCTTATGGCGTTACGTCAAACGTGGAGCAGATCTTAGTTTTGAAAATTTTAAGTTGGCGCTGGTGTGCCAGATGCGCCAGACCGTTGATCTGGAAAGGGGAACCCCAGCACCGTTAACCAAGTCACGCAAGCTTTTTTGGGAATTGCAGTTCTCAAAATATGGCGGACTGCTTGGTCATTAATCTTCTTTTTTTTCTTACATAACGCTTGTTTTTGCCATATCCCTCCGGATTATTTAAAAATATTAATACAACGTAATGACTGCGATTAATTTTGTGCGCAATTTCTCTTAATCCAAAGTTTTCTTCCGAAAAGTCTAAAATTTTCCCTTTTTCTGCATCGGAAAGACTGAGACCACGTGGCATTTAAAGAAAAATATACTTTTTTTTCACTGATTAATTTAAAAACAGCTCCTCCTACTCTGAAGCCCACGCGTTATATGATAAACTTTAGAGTTGTTTTATACCTATGAAACAGAGCGAATATTGTTTTTTTACTCTCAAAAGTACAGGGTGAAATATGGAGTCGAGTTGAGGGGAATAGTTCTCTCTCAACTTAGTGTTAATTTGAGTAAAACATTATAATACCCTACAGCCAGTCTTTTAGGAAATATCAACAATGAAACAAACCTTTTTTTAATGTGAGGTTCACGTGAAATGTCCACATGTATGATATCTCATTCATTTTCATATATCTTTTTATACAGCATCATTCGCTGATCGCGAATTTTTCACTCCTCTCAAAAACACGAACACGAAAACACGATCTGTCAGACCCAGCTGATGGAAAATCTTAATCAAAAGTTGAAAAACAAATTTTTGATTGTAATTGCAAGTAAAATTTGTGAATAAAATGGAGCGAAGTTATAATCAATTAGATACTGTTCATAATATTTGAGTATCACCAAAGTCACGGTGATCAAAGGACAAACACGGAGAACGTTCTAAGCTCAAAAATACTTCATCCATTCATTGAAACCTTTAGTCCTTGAAATCTTGAAAACGTTTTTAATTTATTAATACTTTCAATTCATTAATTCATCTTTTGAATTTCTTTCATTCAGCAAACAAAAAAAGAAAAAACTAGTAAGAAATGATCTTCGACTGGGCCGAAGTTAAAATACCCCCACGACCGAACCAAAGTATATTAAAAGTCTTAAGCAATCAATAAAATGTTTATCTGTAAAAACGTTTTCGTTATATTTTTAACAGCAAATATTCGCTTTTGTTTTTTGATAAAGTCGCTTTGTATGGGAGGTGGGCGTGGTTTTCACTCAATTTGGTTGAATTCCATACACATAGTACATGTTATATATCAAAGTGTATATGCAAAATTTCAAGTCCATACATTAATTTTTGTGGATTTTAAAAAAATTTTACCTTTTTGATAAAGTCACTTTGTATGGGAGGTAGGCGTGGTTTTCATCCGATTTGGTTGAATTTCATACTTAGAGTGTACTTTGAACATCAAAACTCATATCCAAAATTGCAAGTCCATATATTCATTTTTGTTGAATTCTAAGAGATTTTACCGTTTTGATAAAGTCACTTTGTATGGGAGGTAGGCGTGGTTTTCATCCGATTTGGCTCATTTACGAACTTGACCTTCATTTTTTAGATAAAAGCTTAAATATTGAATTTCGTGGTGATAGCTTTAAAATTACGGCTGTAATCGTGATCACAGACAGACGGACAGACGGACAGACAGACGGACATGGCTAAATCGACTCGGGTGGTGATGCTGATCAAGAATATATATACTTTTCTATACCTACCACGCCTCCTTATGGGCGTTACAAACGGAGTGACAAAATTAATATACCCCCATTTACGTTTTTTAAACGTGGGGGTATAAAAATACTGAGTTGACCTCAATTTGCCTTTCTTTGAAAATTTTTTATAAGTCTAGAAAAATTTATGAACGTCACGTTCACCTTGTTATTTTCACCCATGATATAATAACAAGATAGGCTCCTTTAAGATGACTGTTCAAATGTGAAATTTTACAATAATAAGCTATAAGTGCGACAAACGTCAAACGACGAAAGCAATAATAAGAATTAGAAAAACTTGAAATCAGCTGACTGACATCTAGAGCAGTGTCGGCCGACGCCTATGCACGCGTGCTTCGTGAAACTTCGTATTTTTACACCGACATAAAACTGGCTGTCGTGCTTTTACACCAACGCTGCCGATTATTCGCAGCAAGAGCGGTCAGTCGATGTTTCGCTTTTGGCTAGTTAATATCACACTCCTATTCGCGCAATTTATTACGTAATTTTAATTGCTTACACGTAAAAAAATGTTCAACCAAATGTGGGAATTAGCAATTTTTTTTTTTTAAAAATTGTTTTGGGGAAGCGAATACTTAATTTGTCAGAAGAAAGTAGGGTCCGCTACCAGTGGTTTTTTGTTTTGAAGTAATATGCTATATAATTAATATTAGTACTATTAGGAGTGGGTAAAATGTTATTAGTAAAAGATTACTTTCCAAATTAATATGTAATATTGATATTAATATTAAATATATGCATATTGATATTATTAATAAAATATTAAAATTAATGTTATTATTAATAACACGGCCCAGACAATAAATAATATTGCACATTATTTACACAGTAAGAAATTTCATTTATTTCAATTCACTTTCATATACCTGCATTCATTTAAAATGTCGCTTAATGTTAATAATAAAAAATTTCTTTAACCCTCCTGCGAAGTAAAATTTTCACAGTGTAAGCCAAAGAGAGATTCTTTGCTCTCACTTGAGCGCACACTATTACAAAACTGAAAGAACTGTGTATGTATTTTTTTGGCCGACACTGATCTAGAGCACCTTTTTCTCCAATATGAGCAATGGTAGAATAAAGAATGTAGTCTCGCGTTTGAAAATAGTCTCTCGCTCTCTGTTATTCTACCAGGATTTCACTATGTACCGAACTAGCTTGGGCGACCTCGGTAGTCGAGTAGGTAGCGGGCTCGACTACTATCCCAGAGGTCCCGGTTTCGATTCCCGGCTAGGCCATGGTTCTACGATTTAACCTTTCTGAATTTTCTATCCTTATTTCTAATCAACTGAAATTGAAAGTTTATCAATATTTACGACTTGAAGTTGTAGTTGATGGTAGAGAACTTTGTGGATGAGATTGCCTTATAACTTGAATTGACTGAGGTAAAGGCATAACACTTGCTTCTGATTCAAATTCACATGTTTCTTTGGCTTTCCACCACCCTTAGAACATCTTACACATGTTTCTTTTGATTGCCCCTTCTTTCACACTAATCTATAATCCCATTTCGAACCAAGGGAGGCTTCACTGAATAGGTATTCCACCTGAAATCCTTGGTTCAAAGCTAAAAAAAAATTTTGTTAAGTAGAAGAAGGTGAAAGATTCTGGATATGTTCAATACATTTGTATAAATTCAAATATTTTTACATTCAAATATATTAACGCGATTTGATTACGCTGACATTTTTTTTTTTAACCCTTAACTGGTACACATGGTCTGTGGGACTACAATACAAAAAATAAAAGAGTATATGTTGCTTATTATTGTTTTATAAAATAAACAAAAACAAAATAACTAAAAAAATAAACTCACAAAATTCTGTCTAACTAGGAAAATCAAACTTAATTTAAGGTGTTCTCAAAAACAAAAAAAAAGATACAGTAGTTACGACAAAACGTAGAATTATTCAATTCGCTTTTGATGACATCTTTTTTAAAAAATATTTTGCAAAATATTTATTCCATACACCTGAGTATATGACCTTTAAAAGAGTGCCGGAGAGGGTTAATATGTATGACTGACCCCCATTACTTTTGGAAAGGGAACATTTATGCTCTTGACACCTATTCCCTTCGACCACTCCTTAAGGGGGCCCCATACAAATTTTATGGTTTTTGTATATTTATTCCACACACCTGAGCATATGACCTTTTAAAGCGTGCCGGAAAGGGTTAATATGTATCACCGACCCCCATTATTTTTGCAAAAGAAACATTTTTGCCCTTGACACCTATTCCCTCCGACCACTCCTTAGGGGGGCTCCCATACAAATTTTATGGTTTTGTCGATATTTAACTTTCGTTTTCGATTCGCATAATATTTGCTGCGATTGGCATAATATTTGCTGCGATTCGCTTTTGATGACATCTTTTTTAAAAAATATTTTGCAAGAATGGATAAATAAAGAAACAGCGGAATTTTTTTTGCTACCTAGTACACTGTAGAGTCGAAAAATTTGTTCAATGCTACCAAGTTCAACAACCCATGTGGAGAGTCGAAATTTCGAAATTTTACTGTCGATAATATGCCCGGATATTTAATTGGCTGCGGAATTTTGACATTTCAATAACAGATTCTGTTAAAAAAGCATGCCCCTCAAAATTACTCAGAATTACTGGGCTACGCGATTCTGTTAAAAACAACATGCCCCCAAAAGTTTGCTTTTTTTTAATTATAAGATTTATGTCTTCACGCTAGATGGCGCTTTCTTCACAGTCGAAAAAACCGGATACCGTCGATAAATAGGTAGCAAACTTAAACAAACAAAAACATCAAATGTTGGCTTTATATTTCATGTAATTGTGTAAAATTTATATAGGTTAGAGAGTTCAAACATGAATTTTTCTCCCAGTGAGGATCAAGCAGACCAACAAGTGCTAACATCAACATTGTACGATCAGTACTTAAGGCACACCAAAGGCTCAAATTGTGACCTGAATACCGACACCTGATCACTACGTCAAAAAAACACATGAGTCTAACTAAATTTGTGTTTTTTTAGCATTTTAAGTTGACGTGGTCCCTGGGACCAGATGTACTGTTAGTGTGATTTTTTTAAGGTGTACCAGTTAAGGGTGAAACTGGCGAACATTGTCAAATTTTTCGCCAAACCACTTGTCAAATAATAGTAAAATAAAAAAATCTCGATTCTCATTAAACGGTTTGACAAGCAGTCATATGAGCGTGAACATTTCACTTCTTCAAACTGCTACCAAGTTTAAATTCCATGTACATTTCTGTTTGTCATATTGTTTTATGGCTCGTATGACTTCTTAGGTCTGTTTCCGTACAAACTTGAAGAAAAGTTCAAGTAAAGTTCAAGCTGTGAGAGTAATTTTATTATCTGTCGAAATGAGAGAATTTACACAAAAGTACGGAAACGACCTTTAGCGAGTTTCAAGCACAAAAACAGCTGATTGCCTATAAACGTAAGCAGCGCCAAATTTATTTACACTAATTTGACCTTTTCTTGTTCTTCTTGATGCTTGTTCTTATCGTGCTCGAAGAAATTGTTCAAGCAAAGTTCAAGCTAGTTTCGAGGCTCGAGAGAGTGGCATTTTGCTTGTTCTTCTTCTCTCTCGAGCTCGAAAAATGTGTAAAGAAACGCCTTCAAGCAACTACAAGTAACTTGAAGTGCGTACGGAAATAGACCTCTTATTTGACGGGTGTCAACACTACTGTCATATTCCTGAACAGTGCTGAAGTAAAAATGTATGTTTGGATGTGTTCGTAATTAACGAAAAAAATCAATTTGATATTTATGAATACAATTTATTTTGTTATATAAAATAAGCAGCGAAAAATAATGTATTTCGATGATAAAGTTAAAAGTTTTAAATAACAAATGTTGCAATTTAACTAAAATTTCCGTGTTGCCGTAAAATATTTTTATATAATGATTTTGCCACATATGACAGTGTCTGTGTGATACTCGTAATAGGTTACGAGGTGGTTAAGTATTCCTAAATAAATGGGAATTTTGTTGTTGGCTAGCTTTTTTAACACTTCACTTTGTTAAACTGCCACCAAGTTCAAATTCCATGCACATTCCTGTTTGCCATGTTATTTGATGGCTCGTTTGATGTCTAATTGGACGGGTGTGAACAGTGTCGAAACATAAATGCATGACAGATCTACAGTGATAAAAGGGAAAGAGGTGCATAAGTCCACAATAAGTAGGAATTGTGTTGTTAGCGAGGTTTTTTTTAGCTTTTATGTACTGAACACATTGACGACGACAACGACAACAAGCTGTCAAATTAGGAATATTTCTATATCGACGACACGACATTGCGACATTAGACCAAATTCTCTCCATAAGAAAAACATGTAAAACTAGTAAGAAATGATCTTCGACTGGGTCGAAGTTAACATACCCCCACGTCCGAACCAAAGTATATTCAAAGTCTTAAACAGTCAAAAAAATGTTTATTTGTAAAAACATTTTCGTCATAGTTTTAAGAGAAAATATTCTCTTTTGTTTTTTGATGAAGTCACTTTGTATGGGAGGTGGGTGTGGTTTTCACTCGATTTGGTTGAATTTCATACACAAAGTACAAGTTATATATCAAAGTTCATATGCAAAATTTCAAGTTCATATATTAAGTTTTGGAGAATTTAAAGAAATTTTACATTTTTGGTAAAGTCACTTTGTATGGGAGGTAGGCGTGGTTTTCATCCGATTTGGTTGAATTTCATACTCAGAGTGTATATTATATATTAAGCTCATACTCAATTTCATATATTAATTTTTGTGGAATTCTAAGAGATGTTACCGTTTTGATAAAGTCACTTTGTATGGGAGGTAGGCGTGGTTATAATCCGATTTGGCTCATTTTCGAACTTGACCTTTATTTTTTAAATAAAAGCTTAAATATCGAGTTTCGTGATGATAGCTTGGAAATTACGGCTGTAATCGTGACGACAGACGGACAGACAGACGGACATGGCTAAATCGACTCGGGTGGTGATGCTGATCCAGAATATATATACTTTTCTATACCTACCACGCCTCCTTATGGGCGTTACAAACGGAGTGACAACATTAATATACCCCGTTTACGTTTCTTAAACGTAGGGGTATAAAAATTTGACAGATGTCGTAATGTCGCTATCGTCGTCAATGTGCTCAGTGCATAATGCAAACTACTCTGCAGAAGTATCAATATTTCGGAGTGTATGGAATAAAAAACTCATTATTTATTTATTAAGTAATTCTAATTTATTTTAATTTCATTGCAGGCTTTAGAATTAGCACACCGAGCACCAAGTAACAAAGTATCGATCAACGAACTGTTGCATCAACTACAGAGCACTCAAGATGAATTGGAAAATATTCGCGTAAGATTCTTCAAAATCTTTATCATATTTTTTACAATATTTTTTTGCATTTTACATTTTATTGCATTGTGAGCATTCGTTAAGAGTTAATTAAACATATATATTCATTAATTATTATTAACTTATTGTTGCATATACGTGCTTATATGTATGTGTTTGCAAGCTTCATACACACACACCCACATACACGCTCACACAGCAGCGAACACACATACTAACATACATACATCACACATTGGCTGACAATCAATGTTTCTTTGATTGCATTACTTTTAGAGAGCAAAAAATTAAATAAAATAAATTAAGATTAAAACATTTCATATTTGCCTCCAGTAGCAAATATAAATAATGTTAAAACTCATTGTTTTTGCTTTAAGCTTGTATGTGTGTGTGTATGGGTGTGTCTGTGCGGTCGTGGCGTGTGTGTTATACTTAGTTTTCATTTATAATTCAACATTTTTAAAATTAAATGATTTAATTATATTTTTTACATCATTTTGTTTCATTTCATCGTTCTTAAGCAAAATCTCACAAGTTTTGGGTAAAAGAAAAACAAAAAATAAAAAAAAATTAACATAAAATTGAGAAGATTTGAAATAATTTGAAATTTCTTACATAGGAGGGCATGGTTAAGAATTCTTTAAATCTTGCCATAGTTTCGTTTGCAAAAAATATCTTACAAACTATGCAAACACCTATGGCACAAATATTTGAAAATGCATGTCCTTAGCCTTAATTAAAACTTAAGTTAAATATCTAGTTTAGTCAATATTTATTTTGTAGTTGCAAATTTTTATTCGGATCTCTTAAGTTAAATTTTTGCAAATTTCAAATTTAATTTTGGTTTCACCTTCAATCAATCGTTAATGTTTCAATATTTTTCTATCAATTATTATGTTAAATATATATTTTATAGGCAGCAGAATGTAGAAAAGAAACCGGTGGTAATCATGCTCTCCTTACTGCAAAAGAGGCAATTTCTTTGTGGGTACTTGGCGCGCGTAAGGTTTGTAGAATGACTTTCAAGAAAGTTGAAAGAAAAACAAAAAAAAAAAATATTCAAATTTAAAACATAACAAAAACTAAAACTGCTTTAATATAGTGTGTGCATTAATTATTTGAAATTATTTTTATTTAATAATTTTTTTTTTATTTCTATATTTTTGGTTAATCATTTCTCTTCACGGTGTCGCTGTTATCCTGTTCATATTGTCAAATAAATTATTTAGTGCGCTGGGATTTTCCTGCTGACGTAAATACATTATTTTGGTTTATTTTTGTCTTTTGTGTACATTATCCATATTAAGTAAATCTATCACATTTCATGTTTATGGGATTTCAAGGGCGTGGCTCACAGTTCATTATAAGTCATTAAAAAATATTGTATAGATTATTGTGTGTAAAGACCGAACTAACTGTAGCCGGTAATTGTGACTAGTCGGTTGATTGGTTTGACATTTACAGGAGTGTTTAGAAAAAAAATTAAAAAATATTGATTATGTGAACTTTTTTGAATTAAAATGGTTGTAAAAAGTATCGAAATCCTGGGGCCTGACAATTTACTTCATATTTCAATTTTAAAGACAGATATCGTTAATTTAGTAAAATAGTGATACTCACCATCTCTACAGAGTTACCTACCCTAGGTTAGGTTAGGTTAGGTTAAGGTGGCTGAACCAATAGACGACTCGTACACTTAGGCCAGTGCAGGCCCCTTGTAATACCACATAATCTCTTTTAAATCTATGAGATCCTCCTCAGCAAATCAGTTCGCACTGATGATGAACTTAATGATATGCTTAATTTCCAGGCATGAGACTTCGGTAAGTCCATTTAAGAAGGCATGGACCATAGTTGCCATTATCCTTTTAGTTAGCGCCGGACATTAGCAAAGGAAGTGCTGAATATTTTCTAACTCTTCCTCACTCTTGCAGCTTCTGAAAAAAAAATCATAAGATGTAATTCCTAAACAAAGAGCATGCGTTCCGATTAGACAGTGACCCATGAGGATCCCTAGTATTTTAGACAGGTTTACCCTGCTTAGCTCAAGCATAAGTTGGTGCGCTTAAAGTCGTAGGAAGGCCATGTTATTTTTCTCACATTAACTTATTTTGAGCCACTAATATCAATATCGTTGAAAATTTCAAAGATTTTTGGGTTGTGACTTTGAATGCGTTAATGAGGAGAATGTGCGAAAAAGCTGTAGTAGCTAAACTCTATTGTTATTGCAATGTTAGCTTAGCTGCCCTACATGCGGAAAGGTGTTCCCAACGTTCTTGTACAAGATTTAAAGATCTGTTCCTGCACCGGAGTTTATAGGGGGACATGGGTATACCAATAAAGTTCTCATTTAAGAGGGTGTTTGAGGTCGTACCCTTCCTTGCCAATTCGCTAGCCATATTACTGCCCTCGATATTCCTATGTCCGGGTACCCATATGAGGTGGATCCTGAATAACCTAGCCATCACGTTAAGAGATCTTCGGTACTCAGTGAGAGTTTTGAAGTTGTCAATATGTGAGTTATTAAGCGCGGCTTGACTATCTGAGAAGATTTAAATACTCTTTCCCCTAAGGTTTTTTTGACCTAGAATATTAGTGGTTTCGTGAATAGCCATCATCTCCGCTTGGTAGACACTTCAATAATTTGCAAGTCTAAAGGAAGTTTCGATTTCAAGATCCTGGGAGTAATCCTCCCGCTACTTGTTCTTGAAGCTTGGATCCATCTGTAAAAATTTGAATGCCAGTAGTTTTAAGGGGGGTTTTTTTAGCCCAGTCCAGCGGTGAAGGGATAAGAACTTCATAGTTTTTTCGAGATTTAAAGAGGGCATACAATAATATCCCAGCAGTTATTTTGGAGTCAATTGAAAAAGTGAACTAGTTCATTTCTAGCGCAGTTCGCAGTAGCTCTGAAAAAGTACAAAAGGCGTTCAGCGTAGAACAGTTATCTTTGCTTTTGTTTTCAAAAGTATTGCTGATAAAAATAAACGCGTTCTGGCTACTTTTTAAAATTTTCTGCGCACAAGAAAAAATAATAAAAAAAAATGTTTATAGACAAAATGTTTTCTGGATTGTGGATGGAAAACATGGTACAAATGAGATCTTTAGGACCTTTCCATTGCACTAAACTCTTACACTTTTGATATGTTCACTTTAAAACTAGATAAAAAAGAACCACTTTCAGGCTACTGCGAAAGCAACCAGTTTAAAAATGCTCCTAAAGCAACTAGTTCAAATATAGGGAAAAAGTAGTGTTTCTGGGGACAATTGTCTTTTCCTATGACATCAACCCGCAAAAAGCGTCAGTTCGTTCAATGTTAAAGGGTATTGTAGTGGAACTAGTACTGGTCCTTCTTGGAACTAGTTCAGAACTATTTCAAATCTGGTCCACTTTTCTGCTGGGATGTTTTGTCGCGGCAGATGAGTTTTAATTTCCAGATTTCTTTATTAGTCTGAGGGCTGCTGTGTTAGCACATTCTCTGGCAAAGACATCAAGAGGAGGAAGATGGAGCATGACATTCATAGCACTAGCTGGGGTTGTGGATAATACTCCAGTAATAAATAGACTTGCACTTCTTTGAACCTTTGCAAATTTCTGAAGTGCAGTTTTCTTATCAAGGGCCCTCCACCATAACAGTGAGCCATATATAAGTAAGGGGTGGACAATTGCCGTATAAATCCATCGTACTACTTAGGGGGAAAAACCCCTTTTTTAACCAATCGATTTCTAACAGGCAAATAGAGAGCTATGTTTGCCTTTTTAACACGTTCCTTTATGTTATCATTCCAGATAAGTTTTTTATCCAGAATAACTCCTAGGTACTTCATGCTGTCACTAAAGAGCAACCTCGTGCCATTCAGATACGGAGGTTCTAAGTTGGGGATTTTATATTTCCAAGTGAAAAGTATGAGATCTGTTTTCTCTTGGTTTACCTTGATTTAAACCCCAAGAGGACGCCCATCTCGAAAGGACTAAGAGTGCTCTCTTCTTGAGCTGACAAAAAATTTGAGAAAATTTACCGTTAAACACGAGAGCGATATCATCCGCTAATGCAATAACCTTGTTAGGCGGCCTGAGTAGTCGAGTAGGTAGCGTGCTCGACTGCTACCCCAGAGGTACCGGGTTCGATTCCCGGCCAGGTCATAGTCCTACGCTTTAAACATTTCGCATTTTGCAATTTTCTATCCTCATTTCTATTAACTGAAATGAAAATTCATCAATATTTACGACTTGAAGTTGTAGTTGATGGTAAAGAAGTTTGTGGATGAGATTGCCTTATAACTTGAATTGACTGAGGTAAAGGCATAAAACTTGCCTCTGATTCAAATTAACATGTTTTTTTGGTTATTCACCATGCTTAGAACATCCTACATGTGTTTTACTTGCCCTTTCCTTCCCACTAATCTAATACCCCATTTCGAACCAAGGCAGACTTGACTGAATAGGTATTCCACTTGAAATCCTTGGTTCAAAGTTAAAAAAAAAAAGCAGAGAACATCAAATTTTGGACGTTTAGATGAAGTCTATGATATAAACACAGTTTAAAGCGATTTAATTTAAAAACTTTTTCGAAGAAAGATTCTAAGTAGAAATAATCAGCGGATGAATAGCGGTTGTTTGATTGCTCGGCCATTCTAAAATCATACGTGGCCTAAACGAAAGTAGTTTTTAAAGTCTCTCATGTCGTATACTTGACCGTACGAGCCCATTTGAGTGAAAAATCCTAGCAGCCGTAAACATCTCTTGTGGGTCGAAACATCTCAAATTTTTCGTCAAATTTTTTTATTGCTTTGTTCATCGAAGTAAAAGCGTTGCCATGGCGGAGCAATTGTTATTAGGGCAATTCACAATCTAGTGTATTTGAGATTGTAAACTCGTGCGATTGTAAAAATTTCCCATTTCTTGTGAACGGTCTTTTTCTGCTTACTTTGCAGCATTTCTTTTTTATCTGCTGTCAGTTTGCAATTCAGTGTTGCATTCGTATAGTAAATAAAAACTATGAGTTTTTAGTGTTGCATATTTGTAAAAGCGTAATAACTGCATCTCTGTATACTTTGTTAGTGTTGAGTAAAAATGTACTCTAGCATTTTGCAAATGCTTTCATGCAAGACCATTTGCACAAGATTGTGAATTGCCCTATTGATATTTCATTGATAAACTTTGGATGTGTCCGATAATGATTTATAAATTTAATCCAAAAACATTCTTTCAAAAAGACACGGTTCAATTTTAGAGGTCAACGTTCTGTTAGAAAGGAACGAAAAGAATGCAGATTTTTGTTTTTTTTTTTTTTGTAGAGAGAAAATATGTAGAATATTTTGGAAAAAAGAAATCATTATAAGACAGATAGTTAACTAAAAATTGTAAAATTAAAAGCAACTAATAAGAAATCGGACATAGTTATGAATTTTATTCAGATCTCTCTCTCTCTTTATTTCTTGTAATAATTAAGAAATGATTTGAATATTCTTCTTTATGATCAGACTATCGAATTGCTTTGAATCTTCTCTCTATGAACCCCCAACATTTTTTAATGTTTTGTAAATTTTCTCACTGAATAATGTATTCATCAAAAGGTACGTAAATTAATAAATAAAGCAATTTACATTAGATGTTTTAAATAAAAAAAAAAAATAATTAATAACTTGTAATAATTTATAGAAATATATAATCACCTTTATATAAACGTTGGCATGTTTTCATTGAAACTACATTAAAAAACATTCTTAATGTTTATTTTAAAAATATTACGTTATTATCTAAAAATGTTCACTATTATAACCATTTAGGTATACTTTCATAATAAAATTAAAGTACCCTCATTCCTGGCTCCAAAAATATACTCGACAAATATACATAGCAAATGCACACATTAAATATGTAAATAAAACATTTGACTCAACTCTCAGACCAATCAATCAATCACTCGAATAACATAAACATAGCCCAAACCGAATAAAAATACCCATATCTTATACACGATCTTCAAATTTATCCCTCTTTTATTTGCACTCTCTCTTCATTATGACCCGCACACACAATATTCAGACTATTTACCGAAGACTCTTGGATGCGCAGAAGAATCGTACTCATGTTGATCCAGAAGTTACTCTGCAGTTTCTCAAGAGCGCTGTATACTACTTTTTGACCGATAAGGAGAATTCTCAGGGTCATTTGCAGGCAATCGAAAGTATTTTGGAGTTTACCGAAGCTGAAAAGCAGAGTATTACTAAGGCACGTTCACCCAAGTAAAAGAATTACTTGCCAGCACGAGGAAGCTTAATATTTGCAAAATTTTATTAGAAAAGTTTTTGTTTAATTTTATTATTTTTAATTTTAATTTATTTCAAAAAAAGAGATGTAAGAAATCTTAACGAATTTAATGACGATAGCGCTTATATTGGTTTTACATGATTATTTTATTGAACTAAAATAATTATGGTGAAAATTGATTTAATTTGCAAGAAATTTTATTTTTTTTTTTTATATTCTAATTATATAAGTGGCCGCTTTTATACAAAAATATTCAAATTAGTTGTTTTAACGATATATTTAAAATTTATAGGAATGAGCACATAACAAAATATATGTTTCAAATTAGATGTATGTAATTCAAGACGTCCAGAGTTAAATTTTAGCATTAAATTTTATTTTTGTTTTGCAAAATTTTAAAAATTATTAGAATAAATATTGGTATACAAATGAAAAAGAAAAATAAATCTTTTAATTGGCTTATTATTGTTTTTAATTAATTGAATTATTTAGTATTCAAATGTTATTAGAAATTTCATTGCAAGAGGATACAAGATATGCATAGAATTTATATTATATTCAATTCAATAAAACTAAGTGCGATGCTAATAGAATACATACCGGGTTGTTGTTATCAAAAAATTGAATTTAGTTAAATACTTAATATTAATAAATTAACTCAAATAAAATCAAATAACAGAAATTATATGAGAAAATATAAATAAAACAGAGCTTTTGATTTTGAGAGGTGTATATATCCAGAAATTAAAAAAAGATCAGATAAGTTTTGTGAAAGTCCATTATAACGTATTTTTAGACACAAATGATAACCTTACTTGCCGGCCGATTTCCCCTTCTTCGGAGCCCGTTTCGGTTCAAAAATACACTATTATGACTCTTCCTTTATCTCTGGAGTATAGTTGTGTATCCATGTTTCATCCACAGTTATGTATCGACGCAGAAAATCCTCAGGATTGCGACGGAAAAGCGTCAAAGATGTCTCAATCTCACAATATGTCACATGACAATCTTTCTTTATCAGTTCTCACACATCATCGACGTTTTCTGGCACAGCAATCGATTTTGGACGACTTTTACGGAATTCGTCCTGGAGCAAACATCGGTCACGATTGAATTCATTATACCAGTTTTTTATCAGCTTTATCGCCTAATAAAGAATCTACGTTGAAAGTTATAAAAAATAACCGCACGAAAATGTTCACGAGTTAAGTTCACTTTTTGACCGACTTTGAAATTTTTCAAATTACTTTAAAAACTCAAATAGCGCTCAAATGGCCCTTCTGAAGAAGGGTATGTTCAATATGGCGTATCGAAAAATTTAGATCGTATTGTAAGATTTCTCAAAAGTTGCATAGGGCTGTCAAGATCACAAAAAAAAACAAATTTTAGGAAAATAAAAGAATGTCTTTCTCTCTCGCAAGGACAAAGTTGTTTTTTGAAAAAAAAAAAAACAATAAATAACAAAGATTCCAAAATTCGAATTTCGTTTTTTGACATTTTACAATGGCTGCGTTCAGCTGGTACAACTGTTGTGCAACTGTTGAGTGTGTGCCTGCTAAACGCACAAGTATAAGTTGCTGATCAGCTCAACATGTGTTGTGAAAATTGTCTGTCTTTGGTATCTTTTCATTTATATGATACATTTCCTTAACGTGTTGAGCTCAACAGTTGTACCTGCTGAACGCAGCCACCAATCTTCGAAACAAATACATATGTCAAATACATAGTTATAGCCAGCATGAAAACAGTTCGAAAAAGCAAAAAGCAGATTTTTGTTATGATTGTTATGAACGCCCTATAAATTATTTACGAATTATTAAAAAAAATACCTCAAATTATTTTAAGATTATGACTCTGATAGTCAATATTTAAGTCAATATTTATTTTATCTTGAAAAATGTTTTATCTCTGGCTCATTCTTAAATTTGGTCAAGACGTTTTTGTCTGTTAATAATTTAAAAAAAGTTCTAAGTTTTTGAGAATAAATTTGGAAAATTTATTGAAAAATTTTTTGATTTCAGCCGTTCTTTTGTCCTTTTAAAATTTAAATCTGTAGAACAATTCTATCGAGCCTTCAGAATCATTTAAAACAAAAAATGTATCGAACATCACTTCATATTAATTTTTTTTTATTTAAAAGAGCACCTTCAAACACCTAGAAATCCGTTCTCGAATTTTCTCATAGAGTAAATCATAGAGAGTAATCATAACAAGACGATATTTAACATAGATGTCTAAATTGTGTATTTTCATCGTTAATGCGATAATGGTTACTTGCATAAGAGAATAAATGGTTTGATAAAGTCGAAGTACAATATTGAATCGAGTGAACTTGATTTTAGTGTTTCACGTTCCGAGTGGTTGATTATTTCAAGTTCACCTACATAACAGTTTTTGATAACGTGAACTCAGATGCTGATAGCATGAAAACTATAGAGTATGGGCTATTTTGGGATATGTCAGAGACCTGTATAGAGGCGAATAAAGCCATAAGGAATGAAAGTAAGTATACAAAATTACCGGTATTCAGGCGGTGATGAATTCTAAATTGTGACTTATTTGCAGTAATTTGATGATTTTTGGTAAACGAGTATGTTGACTTACTTCAAAGTCATAAAAAAATATCTTCTCTATAGAAAAAAATTCAAGTTTAAGGAACTAAATTATTTTGAAGTAATAACAAGACAGTTCAGACCATTAAGAATTTAATTTTTAATTTAATTTATTAATACTTTTAACATTTCAACCAATGACTTGTTATTATTCATAAATAACTAGCTGCCATCCACGGCTTTGCCCGTTATACTTTTGAGTAATACTGATATGTCAAATGTTTGTAAATGTATAAATAGTAGTGTCCGATCGAATGTGAAATTTTGGTCGAAGCCGAAGCCGAATATTCGGCTAAGTGGAAGTATTCGGCCGAATAGCGAAGCCGAAGCCGAATATTAATAAAATTTTTTTCAAGTACAAAAAATGATAAAATTTAGTACTTTCGTTATTTCAGTAAAAAAAACGACATATATTAAGTTTGACTTAAACGCATTAGTTTTTCTCCCTGATTTCTATCAAGATTGCATTTATGTAGCTTATACGACTAGATATAAAATTGATTAAATTTCTTTCATGTCATTTTGATGAATTATAATATTTCCGTAATTGATTTAGTAATGTCAGGATGATATAGAAGATACTCAAATCGATTTTCGATCTAGTCGAGAAAAGCTACAGAAATTTAATACTGACTGAAATCTCGCAGAAAATTTCTACCGTAACTCGGTTTCTTTTTATATCATGTATGATCAATCGAAAGCAAATGAGACGATCGGGTAAAAATCAAAAATGTTTGTGTTTTCTGCCAGTTCGTTCAACATGTACGATCTTATCAACCCATGTCGGTCGGACCATGATACATGATTACAAGGTAGGGTCACATTGGAGAGCAGAATGAACTAGTTGTCAAAATCAGCTATTTATTAGTTTCTTCTAATTGTTGTTATTTTTCGTTTGACGTTTGTAGCTTCTACAGCTTTTTTGTTGCAAAATTGCTCATTTGAGCATTTATCTTAAAATGGGCTTACCTTGTAATTGTATCATAGGTCGGACTCACTGCATTTATCATTTGAATAAAGTTTTCAACAAGCGAAAACCAACTTATAACAGAAGAAAGAGAAAAACAAAACCAACAAGTGTTTCAAGTATGGAATTTCGAACGGAATTCATCGAATTATACTGAAATTTTCCCAAAGAATTATAAAAATATTTTTAATTATTACAAAGTAAAAATATTCGGCCAAAATATTCGGCTATTTAGGCCGAAGCCGAAGCCGTACCCGAAAGTTAAAAAATCGGCCGAATATGCCGAATACCGAAGCAGAAGCCGAAAGTTAAAAAATCGGCCGAATATGCCGAATACCGAAGCCGAAGCCGAATATTTGGTCGGACACTAATAAATAGTTTTGTAAGACAACCACAGAACCTGTCGAAAATGTTTGGGATTATATCAAATTATATTAATGCATTCAAATTTAATATTGTTTATATGAAAATTATATGCAGGGAAGGATATATTTTCTTAATTATCTTCACCTCAGCGTCCCTAATCTGGTCTACATTTTCCCAGATTTTATTTTAATATAAATTATATGGTGTGATTTTGAGCCAATCGATCCATATATACGAATTTTCAACAAAGAACTTTGTTTTTCAATAAAAAAAGCAGATCCAGCGCCAACTAGGGGAGTCTTACACAAACAAAAATAGTCCGAAGCTCTACACGAACAAATGGTGTGAATATAAGGTGGATAGCTTTAGTGGTTCAGCCGTGATGGTCAGACATACGCATCAACGTTTTTATATAGTAAGATTTGTATTAAAAACACCCTCGTAATCACCTTGTTATTGAGTGCTTCCACAAATATCAGTAATTTTTTATTGTTACTTTTTTTAATATGTGAACAACTATTAATTTATATTTTATTTGACATATATACATTTTTTATACATTAATTTCAATATATATGTCATGTCAATTTAAGCAATATAAAGCTAGCAAATTAACATACCTCTGTTTACGCGGCTATATTTTGCTATATTGCAGAAAATTATTCACAATAGCAACAAGTTAAATTCGGGAAAAGCGTGTTCCACAAATTATTTCTTGAGGCCTTAATTACAATTTTCAAATGATACTGACCAAAATATTGTATTATATTATACAAACTATATATTATTTATTATTATCAATTATACAAATTCAAATGCGTTCTACGTTTATCACAAAACTTATTTGAACTTCCGGTTTAGTTCGCATCAAAGCATCTCTCTGTACAGTACGGCCTTAATTGACAGCTGTCACAGCCGCCGGCATTTTACAACACAACTCGCCATCCTACTCTAGCATACATCATACAACGTCAAACCGAATGCAACCACCATTCCAACAACAAAAAACCAAGCAAAACAACAGAAAATGCATAAACTTGTGGTTGGCAACACTGGATAACGATCCAACCGCAACACACAGCAACAAAAACGTCAAGAACAATTTGTTGAGTTGTCAAAAATTTTTCTTCATTTCGTTTGCAAGTAGTTGAAGCAAGTCACAAAGTACATTTTCGCTGCTAGTCGATGTAAAAAACTAAATAAAAGTGAGAAAAACATAAATAAATTCAAATTATTAAGTATAAGAAATAAGTGTCAAAAACATAATTAAAAGAAATATAACCCAATAGAATGAATACGTCAAAAAAGTGCAGCAGAAAAAGTTTCAATCTACTGTGATTAAAACGAGGAATTACTTGAGAAAAATTTACGCGCAGCAGCAGCACTGAACGTAGTAAACGTGACGTTAAATTAAGGTGGTGTGGGATAAAATAGAAAAATAAAGGAAGAAGTAACAAAAATTTATTAATTTGCAATATAATTTCAATTGGAATTAATTTTGTTTGAGCAGCTGCATTCGATCCGATCCGCGCTTAGCGCAGCACCCGCGATAAAATATTTACTCTATCTACAGTGTAAAGAAATTTGCTTTTAATTGTGCTAAATTCTTATTGTTCTACCAGCAGGAGGTGGGCTGCAGCGGGAAAAACTTCGGTACACATACAGCGCGAAAAAAGTGGATAGAGAAGTGGCCAAAGTGAAGTGTGTGTATATGGATCAGGTAGCTAGCTGAGTTGGTGCTAAGTAGGAGTGTGCAGTGAACAAAAAAACAAAAAAAAAAAAAACAAAAAAGCAATAAAACAAAAAATTTCCTATTTGAATAAAGCAACTCAGTTGGACTCGCTTGAATTCCAAGCTGCGACAGTTGCTGGATACACACAAGCGTGCAAAAAATAAAAACTGAAACGACAAAAGGTGCAAAAACATCCTCGCAGAGTTGTGGTATGTTCTGGTCAGTAATATAGATATGTATATATTTTTTCTTACTAAAAATGTTCTATAATTTTTGCACATCCTCGCTTTTGTGTGCTGCTAGGCCAAACTAGTTGGCTTCCCATTAAAGGCATGTAATGCCTGAACTTGAACGTCCAGTTGGACAGCAATTGAAACCGGTTTCCTCTGGAGTGGAGTTCATAACTTGCTTGGCTCGTGCAGCCAGCCGCATGCACTTAGTTGTTTCTGTTTCTAAACCATTTTGGATATTTAGCTGGTGCTCAAGCAGGCTTCGGATATTGATTCTAGTTGGGAAGCTGTTCTTAATCCCCGCGGTTTTGATTCCGCAGTTTAAGCTGTTTCACAATTTCGTGTTTATATCTCAAATTACTTGGATTAAGCGTAACGTTTGAGATATGCATGCAATATCTTCCACGCTTGTACTTACAAAAGTATCTTTAATCAAATTGCTTGCACAGTTTAGCTGAAATATTCAATTTAAACAAAATGCTTACCGGACGCTTATAACAAATATCTAAACTACGCTCTATCTTCTGTAATCACGAACTTGCCATTATCATGTCGTTATGAATTTTTAACATACATATATCTATAATTTTGATGGTATAATAATTCATTTTTTACTGTTGTGTTTCCTCGATGCATAAAAAACTGTTTAATGACAATGTTAAACCCCACAAGCTGACGCTGTCAGTATAGAATATGAATCAAGTTATTAGTTCAACTTCAGAAAAAATTAAAAATAAATCATTTAAAATTTAACAAAGTTGAAAAATAAATCCAAAATATATAGGTATTCAATTTTCCAATTTATTGATAAAAACAATGGATTGTAAATTATGAAGGTGTGCCTATGAATTGAATCATGTCCAATTCAATACAAAGAAGTTGACGCTTCTGCATAAGTAGTTAGAAACGATGAGGTTTTAATAGATCAAAGAATGATGAGATCAAAAATCGACATCACAATAGAACTTTGACATTTTCAAATCAAACGACTTTCACAAGGTTTATTTGTTGCTAAGTAAGTCATGACTCAAACGGAAATGGACAATAACATCAACTTCAAAGCGAATGATACTACACCCATGAACACCCACTACACCTATAATGTACACTTATGGACAAAAATAATAAATGCACTTCACCGCTCGATAGAAATAAATTTTTAAATTTATTATTTAGCAATTCTATCAGGTAAATAATATTTTTATTGAAAATAACTAGTCTTTGCAACTATTTTTAATGTCGATTGAAAAAATTGCTGGAACAAAATATTGGATTGTTCAAAAAGTCGATAAGGCTTTTTACAGTCTCACTTATTTTATAAATAAAATCAACATTAATCAAATAATTCGATCACCTTCTCCCATCTCTGTGAAAGCTTCATTATTCCACGGAGTCTCCACTTTTCTCTGCACAGAACTTATCAAGGTGCTGTTTGATAATGTCCTAATTATTAAAGGTTTTAATATTCAGTGAGTTTTGCAGGGATGGAAACATGTGGTTATGCGAGGGTGCAAGGTCTGAACTATAGGGGATAATGGACTGTAGGGACAAAACATCCCATCCGAACTGTAGCAATTTTTGGTGAGTCAACAAACTCGTATGAAGCCCGTCGTTATCTCGGATGGAATCGCTCAATTTCTGTAGTTGCCCACAGCTGACTTCAGAATTAATGTTTCTATGCAGTGGGAGTAGCTCGTAGTAAACATGCCTCTTCCAATCCCCCCAGACTGAGAGCATAACCTTCTTCTGGAGAATGTCTGCTTTTGCTTACCTCTCCGGTACTTCTTTTTTCTTGGTCCAGCTTCTTTTTCTATTGACATTGTTGAAGACAATCTACTTTTTGTCACCCGTAATCATACGCTTGAGAAATGGGTCGCTTTTTCACGTTTCATGAGCCAATTGCAAATATAAACTCGATTGACTGAATTTCTTTCAATTTGTGCGGTACCTAGACATTCAATGTTTTTGATGAAACCAGCGGACTTTAAATGACCGTGAACGCTTCCAACGACTCGCAATTTCTTTGGTTTTCGAATACTTGTTGGTCTCCACTAGCGGCTTGTTTAGGTACTCATCAACCTCCGAGGGCCTACCTACCTACCAGTAAAAAAAGCACTTTCTTTTTGAATAACCCAATAATAAATACACTTAATGTATTTTTTGTTTCTTTAATTTAACTAGATATTGTTACCGGGCTTTCCTTTTTTTTTTTTAATTTAATAGGAGTAAGCTTTTTAAATAACGGTGCAAATAAATTAAGGAAAAACGTTATTAACTTATTTAGATGGGTATTGACACACTGCACGGCCGCAGACCAAGGTTTTGCCTTCAGTTTCCATAGCGACGAAATATCTTTGAGACAGATTGGGGCAATCGTGGAACGGCCACTTGGTTTAATTCAAAACGCAGGCAAAAGTCGTAGAAACGGAACCGTGGTAGACCACAAAAGACAAGTAACACAGTTGATCTAAGGGATGAGCTAAGAAATATGTAGGCCAAAAAAAGTTTCACTAACAAGCAAGATTTATGACAATACATGGAAAAATTTACTGATATGAAATTCCAAAAAAGTTCTGCCAGAAAATAATCGCAGTTATGCCGACTAGATTTACAAAGGTTATGAAAAGGAAAGGTGTTCCCAGCGGATTTGTTTAAAAACACTAAGAATTACATATTAATAACTCTTATTCTTCTAGAATTGTATTTATTTTTTTTTTGTCCAGCCTAACTGAGGACATAAATTTAAAAACCGATGGAATAAAAAAAAAAAAATTCTGTTAATACTTCTGAATATTTTATGTTTTAATTTCTTAAATCTATATTATTATTACGCAAACGCTTTTTTTGTGATGACCATCAAATCTATACCGTAAATACGATTTTCATAAATGAGGTATCAATAGAAAGGTCTTGCTCTGCAGATGTGCAATAATGGCCTACTTTTTCTGAAATGTTCTGTATTTAAATAAAAAAAGCAAAACAATCTTCTGCAAACAAAGTGAGTTTTCTATGTGATGCCTAAAACTATGTGATGTTTTTTTTCTGAAATTTTCCAAAATCATTCTATTGTGTAATTAAATCACCGAGAAGTGAGAAACGTACAATTATATTTTATAGGATATGGATTAGGACAAATATTTAGATACACCTAAAACACATCTTTCGAAACTTGGAAAGAGATTCGGACAAGGATTGAGTGAAAGATTTGTGGATAAAAAAAACACTGTCACGTCAAAATTTACGGGAGTGGCCACGAACCAGCAAACTCTTTTTTCATTTAAAAAGTAATATTTTAAATTTTCGGTGTCTTTGTCATTTACTCTGACTATTCTGGGAAAGTCGTTGAGAACAGTTGCAATTTACCTGCAAGCCCCAGTATTGAAACACGGCGAACTATATTTGACAAGTCGAGCCAGCTCTTTTGGTGGCGTGAACATTTTTATTAAGATAAGAGTATGCAGCGCATTTTACCCATTAATGGAGGTTATATAACATCAAACATAGTTTACACAGATATATGTATGTCAAAAAGTTGAAAAGTTTTGATAAAAAAATAAAAAAAACTAACACTAGATATTTTTCGCATTTTGTCGTTTTAACGCCATACGGGCTTACTAGTAAATATTAAATGTATTAATTAAAAATGGAAGTGTTTCTTTTTGTGCATAGATGTCTCTGCATCCTTCATATGCTATAATATCCACCAGTGCCGGATCTACATAATGGCTGAAAGGGCTTTAGCCCCCCCTTGGAGAATTTTTTGTATGGGAAAAAATGCAAAAAGCCGTCTCAGTCCCCCCCCCCCCTTGGGATACAAAACTGTAGTTTTAGCTACCCCTCTGGCGAATCCTAGATTCGCCACTGATATCCACAGTAACGTGCAGCTAATAAGGGACTTTTTCTATAATGAAACTTTTTCTACCGTTTTATATGAGAAGTAAATTAATTGGATGTTCTGTCGAAAAGCTGATCGTGGATTTAATTAAGGGGCGTTCCAAAATTTGAACTTATTGGTTAAATAATAAAAAAAATGGGTTATTTTGAATGGGTAAAAGTAAATTTTGTGTCATTACACGAAAAGTAATTATTCGAATGCACCAAAATGGAATGGAAATCGCCGTAGATTTAAAATGTTCTAAAACCGTGGTAGGACACTCTCTACAACATTTAACAAAAAAAAAATGAGACTGTTGAGAAGGTTCTACGAAAGCCAATAAACCTCGCGAAGATACTCTCATCATTCGAGAATAAAAAAAATCCTCAGAAATCAGCAAAATGCATTTCGGTGGCTATCTATGGTGAAGCTGCTCCATCAGTAGATATAATAAAAAGAAGTTTGTGTGAAGCCGGTCTTTATGGAAGAATACCTCGGAAGAAGCTGCAACTATCCGAACGTAACCGAAAGAAGAGACTTGAGTTTTCCAAAAAGTATCGTTATTGGACTGTGAGGGAATGAAAAAATAAATAAAATTAATAGAGTTTTCCTGATGGGAAAAAATATGTTCGCTGCCCAAGATCAAAGGAGTTTGACCCTAAGTGCATGCGAGCTACACTAAACCATAGTGGAGGAAGTATCATGCTTTGGGGTGCTATGTCATGGCGTGGTGTCGACCCTTTGAATAAAATTGAAGACCGTATGGACAGGTTCCAGTAAATGGGCATTCTTGAAAATTTCATGTTGCCTTATTCGGACGAGAATATGCCAATAACATTTACAACAAGACAATGATCTGAAGCATACTGCAAGACAAGTCAAGAAGTAGTTTATAGATAAACAAATAACTATTTTGGTCTGGCATTTTGAGTTTTTTTTTTTTTTTTTTGTTACAATAGAAAAATATTGGTTGAAAATTAATAACATAAAGGTTCTTATAGAATGGCATTGAACCTTTGAAGATAATTACAAGCAAATTTCAGTTCTTTTTATCATAAAAATAGCAATATTGCGGATCAAATTAAACTAAGTGTCTCTAATATCACCTCTACATTCGTATCCGTAAAATCCGTATTTTACTGTAATTTAACTAGTAATTTACTCAATCCTCCATAACATTTACTCGATGAAAGCATTGTGAACTGTCTCTAAAGATCAAAATTAATTTGTTCTAATTGACCCAGTAGTTGAAGTTGATGCATAAGACGTATTGCCGTTATGCATTAACCCCAATCTTCTTTTTTAATTTCGATGGTTGAAATTTATGAAATGGCAAAATTATTAAGAAACAAAATCGTATAAAAGTATAAAGTATCTTTTAAATAAGTTAAATTAGTGTCGACATATGGCTCCCTAGGTCTTTTCAGTTACTTTCTTGAACAATTATATATGTTGATCAATTTTAAACAATGTTTTTTAACAACGACTTGTTAAGATCATTACAGTAATGTGCCGAAAATGGTCTTTTGCCATTTTGAGTTTTATAAATATAAAGTAATCCCTTCTGATTTCTCGTTTCCGCATACGTAGGGATTATAAAGAACCCATCAAGTATAAAAACAAAAAACAAGCAATCCCCAATTCCATTACGGCCAAATCCCAAGAACTTTGATAGGGCAGGCAACAACTGCATCATCCAACAACCTCCCTGCCTTGGGTTGTTTATCTTGTTTTAACGCCAACATGCCCGTTGGTTTTTGTTTTTGTTGATTTTGTTGTTGCACATCATAGACCATTGGCTGCAATTCGCAACTTGCTGCGGGCATTACTGAAACGAGCTATCCAGACAAGCTGCAGGTAAAGCGAGCGAGCGAGCTAGTTTCCAAGAGAAAAAATATAAAATTAACTAGAAATTCTTTAAGACATAATACGTTCAAATAACAGCTTAAACTGCTTTTAATATAAAAATGCATTTAATAGCGTTTCTGCGGAGTGTTCCACAGTGTTGACTTTAAAAAAAAAAATGATGCAGCTTTTGTTGCTTTATCACAAGGCGCATGATGAGCTGGTGTTTTTCTTACTTCGTCTTCTGATGATAATGATGTGGATGATGATGATGATGATGATGATGATGTGGAAAATGCCGCTTCAGTTTTTGTTGTTTTTATCTTCTTTATTTTTTTTTCTTATTATAATTTTTAGCACAGCGCAAAGTTGTCTAGTGTTCCATTTTGAAAATGTATGTTGCTCGCAGTGAATTGCCATCAGCAGTCTCAAAGTCATTGTATATTCATCCACACTCTCTTGATTATAATTGTTGGCTATGCTGCTATTGCTTTGACGTTGACCTCTTTTTTTTTTGTTTTATTTCTCTTGAAGAACCTCTTTACTACTTTTTTTTAACGCCCTACATACATACATTAAATTACTTTTTAGTTGTTGGTGTTTTTTTTATTTTATATTTTTTGTCTCTAAAACGGTCACGTTTTTAAATTTAAGCGTAACCATACACACACACGCGTTAAGCGTATTAATCTATTTTTTTCACAACTTAAACGCATTTTCATCAATGCTGAGTGTGGAAATTTAAAAATCAACAAAGTACTTAGTTTTGATTCATCAGTTTATTTAACTTAGGTTGGCATTTCTTTGTTGTTGTTGGTCTACTACCAAGGCCATTCATTCAATCGCTGCTTATTTCTATCTATGCCTGGTTTAGGTATTTTATAAATTTTTCCCACTTCCACCTATTTGTTTATCACTTTTAATCGCCTCTCAATTACTTATTTTCACTTTTGTATTATGTACACTAGTCAGAAAAAGTCTGCGTACAATGAGTAAGATAAATAATTATTAAAAAAAAATAAAAACACCAAAATAAGAAAACAGGAACATAAATGTGTCCTTGTCATCATAATTTTTCAATCCTAGTCTGGATTCATGTTTTAGTTTTTATTTTATTTTTGCTTTTGTGTGGTGCATTAACATTTACCTTAGCGCCATGTATTAAATTCATGCAATAATGGAACATTTACGTTACTTCCAGCGGTTCCAAGGGGCCTCATGACGCTATCGATTTTTTTTTTATATTTTTATCATGTGACTAAAAAGCTCACTTTTATTGTCGTTCCATAAAATGTACCCTAGCGCAAATGGGTTACTGAGTTATAATTCCATGCAACGTTTTTCATTGCATTTTTACTGCATTAACCCTTTGTGGGGCACATTTTTGGGAAGAATAGAAATGGAAAAAGTAGTGGAACTGTAGGTTTTCGGGGTCGCTGATTCCGATTTCGATGTCAGAAATGAGTTTTGACAGGTGTCAACCGTCAAATCAGCTGTCATGTTAAGCAATATGCAATGAAAATTGGAAAACAGGCGTTAATTGTTTGTTCATGGAAGATTAAGGACCAATAATGTTGTGGAAAGAATTTTTCGATGGTTGACAGCTGTCAAAAACTGTCGAAATGACTAGAATGTAGTGAAGATCGCTGAATAAGATTTCAACATCGAAGATGAGTTTTGACAACTGCCAACTGCCAAATATATATCAGTTCCATCGTAAATCGGGACTAGAGCACTCCTGAAAATTAAATCAGCGTGTTTTCCGAGAATTTCAATTATACCGTGAATCTTGGCAGCTGTTTACAGTTTACAGCTGTCAAAAGTAATTTTTTTAACAACACCCATTGTTCATGTTGGACATGGCCTAGGGTTCAAAATATCGGCATTTGAAAGAGAAAATTTTTTTCGTATATGTCCCACCGCTCCGCAAAGGGTTAAGCGGCTGCGTCCACGTTGTCATGGCGCAGACATTTTTAGTTTTTATTTTCGTTATGAGGTCAAATACCTAACCTTTGCTGTCGTAAAATAAAATTTACAGTAGCACCCCTACTGAGTGAGTATTAATTTCATGCAACAGAATTGTATTTTTGTTGCATTAGTTGCTACCTCCGCCACCAGACGATGTCATAATTTTATTTTTGTCGTAAGGCCAAGTACAAGTCCTTAATCCATAAATAATATTTGCCGTAGTGCATATTCTCACCGAGTAATAATTCAATGTAACGCCGTTGCATGATAGCTGCATTTTAAATCTTGCAGCGGTTCTCGCCACGGCCTTATGACGTCATGACTTTTTTGTTCCTTATTGTCGGATAAGGACTAGCCTTTACTGGCGTTTAATAATTTTTACATTAGCACCTATATATAGCTTGTTATAATTCCATGTAACAAATTTTCAGTTGCGTTGCTTAATCAGTTCTCTCCGCGTCCCGAACACGTTTTTAATTTCGTTTTATTTTTTTGTCATAAAGTCAAGGAATTTATCTTTACTGTCGCACCATTTTTTTTTATAGCACCTATACTCAGCGACTAAGAATTAAGTAACGCGGATGCCTTTTGAAAAAATTACTTTTTTAACTTTTATGGAACCTGCGCGGTAAAACGAAACGTTACCTCAAAAAAAAAAAAAAATAAAATGGTTGGAGTCAAAACACCATGAAGGCAACCGCTTAATACAGTGGACATGCAACAATGAAAAACTTTGCATGGAATTATAACTCTGTGACAATTGGCGTTACGGCAAAATTAATGGTATGACAAAAAAATTGAGGTTGTCGGTCAAATTTAAAAAAAAAAACAAAAAGAAAAAAGTTAATGGCGTCATGTGGCCTCTCAATGAATCCTCTAAAGTAACCTAAATGCACCCAATGCAAAAGCAAATGAAAAATTAAATAAAAATTTTAAAAATTTAAAAAAAAAATAAAAAAAAATTAAATAAAAATATAAAAAAAAATTAAATAAAAATATAAAAAAATTAAATAAAAACATGAAAAAATTAAATAAAAACTTAAATAAGGACAAGTATAAGGGCAGGGACAAGAATAAAAACAAGGAAAAGGATAAGGATTTAGATAAGGATTAAGAGAAGGAGTTAGATAAGAATTAGGAGAAAACCTAAAAATGCGTTTGGACAAAGGTGAGAAACAAGAATAATATAAAGATTAGGAACAAGATTTGGACAAAAATTAGAGCATGAAATCGGACAAAGATTTAAACAAGAATTCAGACAATTATAGGGAAAAAGACTATGACAAGGATTGGGACAAGGATCAGAACAAAGATTAAGATACATCTAAAACAATATTTCGAACAAGATTGGGAAAGGACAGGGATGGGAAAGAAGAATTTGGACACGCTAAGGACAAAATTTTAGATAAAGATTGGGGAAATAAGTGATATAAAGATAAGGAAAGGGATTTTTATAAGTATACGGTCAGGAATTTGCACTTTAATTAAAACAGGAGTTTGGATATGAAATATGACAATTATTAGGAGAAATATAAGAGGAAGGATAGGAATGAAGACAAGTTAGAGTGCAAAAGAAAGCATAGGGACACGAATAAGTGCACGGATAAAGATAAGCTGTCAAGTTAAAACCTGCTGTTGTGTAGCCAATTTCTCTTTTTTCAGTTAAGTTTACAATTTAGAAGAAAAAGTTAAAAAAAGAACAAAATAATAAAACAAAAACAGTCATAAGTAAAATTAGCTTCGGAAAAAGTTTGTGTAGAGACAAAAACTATTGATAAAAAATTAAAATTTCCAGCTTGTTGGATATCCTCTACGCTTAAAAACTTCTGCTAATTTGTTCTGCATAGTTTTAACCAGCTTGCATGTTTCTTCTCTGGTGAAATTGTTCCACTCTTGGCAATGAACTTCTTTAAGCAAGTTCTTGGTGATGATATTCTGCTGGCGAAATCTTACGGTCCAATAAGTCCCACAGATGCTCTATTGGGTTAAAACCTGGTTACTCTAGTGGTGTTTTCAACCGTTTTGGGACTTAATAGAGCAACTAAAGCCTGGAAAATACAGCAGTGTGCTTTAGATCGTTGTCCTGCTGGAAGTAGAAGCCATTTCCCAAACCAAGTTTTTTAACGCTCTTTACACTCTTTTGTCCAGAATTACTTTATAAACTCTAATTGGTCTTAACCATTGGCGACCATGCACCCCCATATTCCATCGCCTCCAATTTAAGGCTTTCCTTGTTGAGAGCAGTACAGGCTTTTCTCTGAACTTTTTTACCAAAAATGCAGAATTTGCTTTCGTCAGAAAAATCACTTGCTCCCAAAATTCTCATGGCTTGGTTATGTAGTTATTTGCGAAGTCGAACTGTTTCTGCCGATTGACAACAGAAATAAACGACTTTTTACCGGCAACACGACTACGATAGTCATTATTTTTCAGAACCTTGCAAACAGTATCGCTGCATATGGGTTTCTGGAATCTTTCCTTAATGTCCTGCGCAATTTTCGATGCTGTAATTTTTGGATTTCCGCGCTCACATTAAATAAAGTAGACTTTTTCTACGATTTTTAACTAAGGGGGCGCCCAAATAGCGGTTTTGGTGCGACTACACCGGGCAATTTGTAACTTTTAACCACTCTTTGAATTGAGGATTATATTTTTCCCACTGTTTTTCCAATATCGCGATAAGTTTTTCCTTCTTTCTACAATTCCACCATGATTTTCCTTTCACCTGAGTTAATTTCTTTTCTTTTTGAACTCATCGTTTAAACCTTTAGTTAACTTTTTTTAATAAATAACAAAATCGCACAAATTTATAATTATATCAAAGTAAGGAATAAACACTATTGTAAATCAATGTTTTGCCTCTGTACGCAGACTTTTTTTGACTAGTGTGTCTTGGGTTGTTTTGTTTATTTGTCAAGTACTTCATTCGTTCGTTCGTGCTTTAGTGTGGCTATGTGTTCAAGTCTATTTTGATGACACGCTGTTCAATTTCACTTTAGTCAAGATTATCTCTTGTTTGTTGATTAAATTTCTGCTGATGTGTGTTGCGCCTAGGTTTAGGGCCCTTCTTTACTATATAAAGGTCATCTGCTCGAGTATAAAGATTGTATTGAAAGTAAGTAAAAATAATTGAATGTAATGCTTATCAAAGCTTTTGTGTCTCTTTGACCTATAATAACGGTTAAGTGTTAAAGCGTAAAGTGTAAAATTTAATGTTTAAGGAAAAGAGTTGAATTGTAGTCGGTTTAATGTTGAGCATATCCAATTGGCACATTACTTTTTTTAGTTTGTAAATAAGTTGTAAACGTTTAAAAAATAAATTCGAATGGACAGTTGTGACTTGAAGAATTGCTGTGTATTGTAAAGCACCATGAAACTGTTAAAAAAATTCGAAAGTTTTAAATTTTGCTTTGCGATCTTTTGGGCTATTGAATAGTCACCATGCTTGATTTGAACGGAGCTTATGTTTTTTTTAGCGAGCTTAGTTATCGTTGTCAATTTCTTGGACCTGTGGTTATCAATCCGTGTTCCGCGATGTCGCTTTAAGTGTTGCACGAACTAACTGAAAAATTATGAAGATAAATTAGTGGTCCCTTAACTAATTCTTATTAATTCTTAAATTCTACATTGTTTTCATGAATTTCGCATGATTTTTATCATATAATATTTCTTGTTATTTATATTGCTACATATATTTCGGGAATAAATATAAAGACCGATTTTTTTTTAATTTTGAAAAATAACATCATTTTTAAATTTATGCCATGTCCGTAAAATAAGGAAAAACAAACAAGCGCCGAGGAATCATTCTTCATATTGATAATGCGAGCTTGAGGGGTTTTTGAGAATTAATGGGTTATTCGCCGTATAGTCCCGATTTGGCGCACAGTGACTTCTCCTTGTTCCCGCACATCAAGGATAAACTGCTTAGACCACGATTTTCAACGCCAGAAAAAGCCGTTGATGCGTTCAAAAATCATGTTTTGGAGGTGTCTCAAGTGGAATGGGATAAATGGTTATGACAAATTGAGATATTTTTATTTCATTTGGTCCTTCACAATTTACTTGGCCCAGTTTTTGAATACAACATCAATCAAGTGACCGCCTCTATTGGCCAAAGTAAAATGTGCCCTGCGTTTTCCATCACTTTTTTGAGCGGTATAGCGATGATTTTGGCACGAATGTTTGCCTTAAATTCATCAAACTGCGTGAAGTTAAATTCGTAAATCCGACGCTAACTTAGCAAAGACACAAACCAATATTTCTTCTCTGTAAAAAGTTAAATTCGTACTTTTTTGCAAAGTACGAATTTAACTTTTGGTACGAATTTAACTAACGACACAAAAAAGTTAAATTCGTACTTCTATGCAAAGTACGAATTTAACTTTGAGTACGAATTTAACTTTGAGTACGAATTTAACTTTGAGTACGAATATAACGAACGACAATACGAATTTAACTTAATTTGTAAGGAAATAACTTTGACATCAACTTGGAAACACAGAAAAGTTGAAAAGTTTATGAAACATTTTAAAATATATTATAAAATTGAAAAATATGCATAAAAATTATTAAAAGAGAAAATTTTGGAAATTCATCAACAGAAATTGAAATGTAGTGAAATGTTGTTGAAACATTTTAACCACTTTAAATGAAAAGATTCTAATTTTCGAAATATAAACCTAGAATATGATTCGTATCAATGGACAGGTAATTGATGCACCTTTCCAACGATATATCATTCATAAGTGCACACTCAAGATTTTGGACAAAGGAAATTTTTGAAAAAGTATTGAAGTGTAGGCAAAAGGTACTAACTTTGAATGAAAAAATTCTAACATCGGAAATATAAACCTAGAATGGTATGTATACCAATGGACAGGTAATTGATGCACCTTTCTAACGATATATCATTCATAAGTGCACACGAAAGATTTTGGACAAAGGAAATTTTTGAAAAAGTATTGAAGTGTAGGCAAAAGGTACTAAATTTGAATGACAAAATCCTTATATCAAAAATATAAACCTAGAATGATATGTACACCACTGGACAGGTAATTGATGCACCTTTCCAACGATATAACATTCATAAGTGCACACTCAAGATTTTGGCCAAAGGAAATTTTTGAAAAAGTATTGAAGTGTAGGCAAAAGGTACTAACTTTGAATGAAAAAATTCTAACATCGGAAATATAAACCTAGAATGGTATGTATACCATTGGACAGGTAATTGATGCACCTTTCTAACGATATATCATTCATAAGTGCACACGCAAAATTTTGGACAAAGGAAATTTTTGAAAAAGTATTGAAGTGTAGGCAAAAGGTACTAACTTTGAATGAAAAAATTCTAACATCGAAAATATAAACCTACAATGGTATGTATACCACTGGACAGGTAATTGATGCACCTTTCTAACGATATATCATTCATAAGTGCACACTCAAGCTTTTGGACAAAGGAAATTTTTGAAAAAGTATTGAAGTGTAGGCAAAAGGTACTAACTTTGAATGAAAAAATTCTAACATCGGAAATATAAACCTAGAATGGTATGTATACCACTGGACAGGTAATTGATGCACCTTTCCAACGATATATCATTCATAAGTGCACACTCAAGATTTTGGCCAAAGGAAATTTTTGAAAAAGTATTGAAGTGTAGGCAAAAGGTACTAACTTTGAATGAAAAAATTCTAACATCGGAAATATAAACCTAGAATGGTATGTATACCACTGGACAGGTAATTGATGCACCTTTCCAACGATATATCACTCATAAGTGCACACTCAAGATTTTGGCCAAAGGAAATTTTTGAAAAAGTATTGAAGTGTAGGAAAAAGGTACTAACTTTGAATGAAAAAATTCTAACATCGAAAATATAAACCTAGAATGGTATGTATACCACTGGACAGGTAATTGATGCACCTTTCCAACGATATATCATTCATAAGTGCACACTCAAGATTTTGGCCAAAGGAATTTTTTGAAAAGGTGCATCAATTACCTGTCCAGTGGTATACATACCATTCTAGGTTTATATTTCCGATGTTAGAATTTTTTCATTCAAAGTAAGTACCTTTTTCCTACACTTCAATACTTTTTCAAAAATTTCCTTTGGCCAAAATCTTGAGTGTGCACTTATGAATGATATATCGTTGGAAAGGTGCATCAATTACCTGTCCAGTGGTATACATATCATTCTAGGTTTATATTTCCGATGTTAGAATTTTTTCATTCAAAGTTAGTACCTTTTGCCTACACTTCAATACTTTTTCAAAAATTTCCTTTGGCCAAAATCTTGAGTGTGCACTTATGAATGATATATCGTTGGAAAGGTGCATCAATTACCTGTCCAGTGGTATACATATCATTCTAGGTTTATATTTCCGATGTTAGAATTTTTTCATTCAAAGTTAGTACCTTTTGCCTACACTTCAATACTTTTTCAAAAATTTCCTTTGGCCAAAATCTTGAGTGTGCACTTATGAATGATATATCGTTGGAAAGGTGCATCAATTACCTGTCCAGTGGTATACATACCATTCTAGGTTTATATTTCCGATGTTAGAATTTTTTCATTCAAAGTTAGTACCTTTTGCCTACACTTCAATACTTTTTCAAAAATTTCCTCTGGCCAAAATCTTGAGTGTGCACTTATGAATGATATATCGTTGGAAAGGTGCATCAATTACCTGTCCAGTGGTATACATACCATTCTAGGTTTATATTTCCGATGTTAGAATTTTTTCATTCAAAGTTAGTACCTTTTGCCTACACTTCAATAATTTTTCAAAATTTCCTTTGGCCAAAATCTTGAGTGTGCACTTATCAATGATATATCGTTGGAAAGGTGCATCAATTACCTGTCCAGTGGTATACATACCATTCTAGGTTTATATATCCGCTGTTAGAATTTTTTCATTCAAAGTTAGTACCTTTTGCCTACACTTCAATACTTTTTCAAAAATTTCCTTTGGCCAAAATCTTGAGTGTGCACTTATGAATGATATATCGTTGGAAAGGTGCATCAATTACCTGTCCAGTGGTATACATACCATTCTAGGTTTATATTTCCGATGTTAGAATTTTTTCATTCAAAGTTAGTACCTTTTGCCTACACTTCAATAATTTTTCAAAAATTTCCTTTGGCCAAAATCTTGAGTGTGCACTTATGAATGATATATCGTTGGAAAGGTGCATCAATTACCTGTCCAGTGGTATACATACCATTCTAGGTTTATATTTCCGATGTTAGAATTTTTTCATTCAAAGTAAGTACCTTTTTCCTACACTTCAATACTTTTTCAAAAATTTCCTTTGGCCAAAATCTTGAGTGTGCACTTATGAATGATATATCGTTGGAAAGGTGCATCAATTACCTGTCCAGTGGTATACATATCATTCTAGGTTTATATTTCCGATGTTAGAATTTTTTCATTCAAAGTTAGTACCTTTTGCCTACACTTCAATACTTTTTCAAAAATTTCCTTTGGCCAAAATCTTGAGTGTGCACTTATGAATGATATATCGTTGGAAAGGTGCATCAATTACCTGTCCAGTGGTATACATATCATTCTAGGTTTATATTTCCGATGTTAGAATTTTTTCATTCAAAGTTAGTACCTTTTGCCTACACTTCAATACTTTTTGAAAAATTTCCTTTGGCCAAAATCTTGAGTGTGCACTTATGAATGATATATCGTTGGAAAGGTGCATCAATTACCTGTTCAGTGGTATACATACCATTCTAGGTTTATATTTCCGATGTTAGAATTTTTTCATTCAAAGTTAGTACCTTTTGCCTACACTTCAATACTTTTTCAAAAATTTCCTTTGTCCAAAATCTTGAGTGTGCACTTATGAATGATATATCGTTGAAAAGGTGCATCAATTACCTGTCCAGTGGTATACATACCATTCTATGTTTATATTTTCGATGTTAGAATTTTTTCATTCAAAGTTAGTACCTTTTGCCTACACTTCAATACTTTTTCAAAAATTTCCTTTGTCCAAAATCTTGAGTGTGCACTTATGAATGATATATCGTTGGAAAGGTGCATCAATTACCTGTCCAGTGGTATACATACCATTCTAGGTTTATATTTCCGATGTTAGTATTTTTTCATTCAAAGTTAGTACCTTTTGCCTACACTTCAATAATTTTTCAAAAATTTCCTTTGGCCAAAATCTTGAGTGTGCACTTATGAATGATATATCGTTGGAAAGGTGCATCAATTTCCTGTCCAGTGGTATACATATCATTCTAGGTTTATATTTTTGATATAACGATTTTTTCATTCAAAGTTAGTACCTTTTGCCTACACTTCAATACTTTTTCAAAAATTTCCTTTGGCCAAAATCTTGAGTCTGCACTTATGAATGATATATCGTTGGAAAGGTGCATCAATTACCTGTCCAGTGGTATAAAAATCATTCTAGGTTTATATTTCTGATATAACGATTTTTTCATTCAAAGTTAGTACCTTTTGCCTACACTTCAATACTTTTTCAAAAATTTCCTTTGGCCAAAATCTTGAGTGTGCACTTATGAATGATATATCGTTGGAAAGGTGCATCAATTACCTGTCCAGTGGTATACATACCATTCTAGGTTTATATTTCCGATGTTAGAATTTTTTCATTCAAAGTAAGTACCTTTTTCCTACACTTCAATACTTTTTCAAAAATTTCCTTTGGCCAAAATCTTGAGTGTGCACTTATGAATGATATATCGTTAGAAAGGTGCATCAATTACCTGTCCAGTGGTATAAATATCATTCTAGGTTTATATTTTTGATATAACGATTTTTTCATTCAAAGTTAGTACCTTTTGCCTACACTTCAATACTTTTTCAAAAATTTCCTTTGGCCAAAATCTTGAGTGTGCACTTATGAATGATATATCGTTGGAAAGGTGCATCAATTACCTGTCCAGTGGTATACATATCATTCTAGGTTTATATTTCCGATGTTAGAATTTTTTCATTCAAAGTTAGTACCTTTTGCCTACACTTCAATACTTTTTCAAAAATTTCCTTTGGCCAAAATCTTGAGTGTGCACTTATGAATGTTATATCGTTGGAAAGGTGCATCAATTACCTGTCCAGTGGTATACATACCATTCTAGGTTTATATTTCCGATGTTAGAATTTTTTCATTCAAAGTTAGTACCTTTTGCGTACACTTCAATACTTTTTCAAAACTTTCCTCTGGCCAAAATCTTGAGTGTGCACTTATGAATGATATATCGTTGGAAAGGTGCATCAATTACCTGTCCAGTGGTATACATACCATTCTAGGTTTATATTTCCGATGTTAGAATTTTTTCATTCAAAGTTAGTACCTTTTGCCTACACTTCAATACTTTTTCAAAAATTTCCTTTGGCCAAAATCTTGAGTGTGCACTTATGAATGATATATCGTTGGAAAGGTGCATCAATTACCTGTCCAGTGGTATAAATATTATTCTAGGTTTATATTTTTGATATAACGATTTTTTCATTCAAAGTTAGTACCTTTTGCCTACACTTCAATACTTTTTCAAAAATTTCCTTTGGCCAAAATCTTGAGTGTGCACTTATGAATGATATATCGTTGGAAAGGTGCATCAATTACCTGTCCAGTGGTATACATATCATTCTAGGTTTATATTTCCGATGTTAGAATTTTTTCATTCAAAGTTAGTACCTTTTGCCTACACTTCAATACTTTTTCAAAAATTTCCTTTGGCCAAAATCTTGAGTGTGCACTTATGAATGATATATCGTTGGAAAGGTGCATCAATTACCTGTCCAGTGGTATACATACCATTCTAGGTTTATATTTCCGATGTTAGAATTTTTTCATTCAAAGTTAGTACCTTTTGCCTACACTTCAATACTTTTTCAAAAATTTCCTCTGGCCAAAATCTTGAGTGTGCACTTATGAATGATATATCGTTGGAAAGGTGCATCAATTACCTGTCCAGTGGTATACATACCATTCTAGGTTTATATTTCCGATGTTAGAATTTTTTCATTCAAAGTTAGTACCTTTTGCCTACACTTCAATAATTTTTCAAAATTTCCTTTGGCCAAAATCTTGAGTGTGCACTTATCAATGATATATCGTTGGAAAGGTGCATCAATTACCTGTCCAGTGGTATACATACCATTCTAGGTTTATATATCCGCTGTTAGAATTTTTTCATTCAAAGTTAGTACCTTTTGCCTACACTTCAATACTTTTTCAAAAATTTCCTTTGGCCAAAATCTTGAGTGTGCACTTATGAATGATATATCGTTGGAAAGGTGCATCAATTACCTGTCCAGTGGTATACATACCATTCTAGGTTTATATTTCCGATGTTAGAATTTTTTCATTCAAAGTTAGTACCTTTTGCCTACACTTCAATAATTTTTCAAAAATTTCCTTTGGCCAAAATCTTGAGTGTGCACTTTTGAATGATATATCGTTGGAAAGGTGCATCAATTACCTGTCCAGTGGTATACATACCATTCTAGGTTTATATTTCCGATGTTAGAATTTTTTCATTCAAAGTAAGTACCTTTTTCCTACACTTCAATACTTTTTCAAAAATTTCCTTTGGCCAAAATCTTGAGTGTGCACTTATGAATGATATATCGTTGGAAAGGTGCATCAATTACCTGTCCAGTGGTATACATATCATTCTAGGTTTATATTTCCGATGTTAGAATTTTTTCATTCAAAGTTAGTACCTTTTGCCTACACTTCAATACTTTTTCAAAAATTTCCTTTGGCCAAAATCTTGAGTGTGCACTTATGAATGATATATCGTTGGAAAGGTGCATCAATTACCTGTCTAGTGGTATACATATCATTCTAGGTTTATATTTCCGATGTTAGAATTTTTTCATTCAAAGTTAGTACCTTTTGCCTACACTTCAATACTTTTTCAAAAATTTCCTTTGGCCAAAATCTTGAGTGTGCACTTATGAATGATATATCGTTGGAAAGGTGCATCAATTACCTGTTCAGTGGTATACATACCATTCTAGGTTTATATTTCCGATGTTAGAATTTTTTCATTCAAAGTTAGTACCTTTTGCCTACACTTCAATACTTTTTCAAAAATTTCCTTTGTCCAAAATCTTGAGTGTGCACTTATGAATGATATATCGTTGAAAAGGTGCATCAATTACCTGTCCAGTGGTATACATACCATTCTATGTTTATATTTTCGATGTTAGAATTTTTTCATTCAAAGTTAGTACCTTTTGCCTACACTTCAATACTTTTTCAAAAATTTCCTTTGTCCAAAATCTTGAGTGTGCACTTATGAATGATATATCGTTGGAAAGGTGCATCAATTACCTGTCCAGTGGTATACATACCATTCTAGGTTTATATTTCCGATGTTAGTATTTTTTCATTCAAAGTTAGTACCTTTTGCCTACACTTCAATAATTTTTCAAAAATTTCCTTTGGCCAAAATCTTGAGTGTGCACTTATGAATGATATATCGTTGGAAAGGTGCATCAATTACCTGTCCAGTGGTATACATATCATTCTAGGTTTATATTTTTGATATAACGATTTTTTCATTCAAAGTTAGTACCTTTTGCCTACACTTCAATACTTTTTCAAAAATTTCCTTTGGCCAAAATCTTGAGTCTGCACTTATGAATGATATATCGTTGGAAAGGTGCATCAATTACCTGTCCAGTGGTATAAAAATCATTCTAGGTTTATATTTCTGATATAACGATTTTTTCATTCAAAGTTAGTACCTTTTGCCTACACTTCAATACTTTTTCAAAAATTTCCTTTGGCCAAAATCTTGAGTGTGCACTTATGAATGATATATCGTTGGAAAGGTGCATCAATTACCTGTCCAGTGGTATACATACCATTCTAGGTTTATATTTCCGATGTTAGAATTTTTTCATTCAAAGTAAGTACCTTTTTCCTACACTTCAATACTTTTTCAAAAATTTCCTTTGGCCAAAATCTTGAGTGTGCACTTATGAATGATATATCGTTAGAAAGGTGCATCAATTACCTGTCCAGTGGTATAAATATCATTCTAGGTTTATATTTTTGATATAACGATTTTTTCATTCAAAGTTAGTACCTTTTGCCTACACTTCAATACTTTTTCAAAAATTTCCTTTGGCCAAAATCTTGAGTGTGCACTTATGAATGATATATCGTTGGAAAGGTGCATCAATTACCTGTCCAGTGGTATACATATCATTCTAGGTTTATATTTCCGATGTTAGAATTTTTTCATTCAAAGTTAGTACCTTTTGCCTACACTTCAATACTTTTTCAAAAATTTCCTTTGGCCAAAATCTTGAGTGTGCACTTATGAATGATATATCGTTGGAAAGGTGCATCAATTACCTGTCCAGTGGTATACATACCATTCTAGGTTTATATTTCCGATGTTAGAATTTTTTCATTCAAAGTTAGTACCTTTTGCCTACACTTCAATACTTTTTCAAAAATTTCCTCTGGCCAAAATCTTGAGTGTGCACTTATGAATGATATATCGTTGGAAAGGTGCATCAATTACCTGTCCAGTGGTATACATACCATTCTAGGTTTATATTTCCGATGTTAGAATTTTTTCATTCAAAGTTAGTACCTTTTGCCTACACTTCAATAATTTTTCAAAATTTCCTTTGGCCAAAATCTTGAGTGTGCACTTATGAATGATATATCGTTGGAAAGGTGCATCAATTACCTGTCCAGTGGTATACATACCAGTCTAGGTTTATATATCCGCTGTTAGAATTTTTTCATTCAAAGTTAGTACCTTTTGCCTACACTTCAATACTTTTTCAAAAATTTCCTTTGGCCAAAATCTTGAGTGTGCACTTATGAATGATATATCGTTGGAAAGGTGCATCAATTACCTGTCCAGTGGTATACATACCATTCTAGGTTTATATTTCCGATGTTAGAATTTTTTCATTCAAAGTTAGTACCTTTTGCGTACACTTCAATACTTTTTCAAAAATTTCCTCTGGCCAAAATCTTGAGTGTGCACTTATGAATGATATATCGTTGGAAAGGTGCATCAATTACCTGTCCAGTGGTATACATACCATTCTAGGTTTATATTTCCGATGTTAGAATTTTTTCATTCAAAGTTAGTACCTTTTGCCTACACTTCAATACTTTTTCAAAAATTTCCTTTGGCCAAAATCTTGAGTGTGCACTTATGAATGATATATCGTTGGAAAGGTGCATCAATTACCTGTCCAGTGGTATAAATATCATTCTAGGTTTATATTTTTGATATAACGATTTTTTCATTCAAAGTTAGTACCTTTTGCCTACACTTCAATACTTTTTCAAAAATTTCCTTTGGCCAAAATCTTGAGTGTGCACTTATGAATGATATATCGTTGGAAAGGTGCATCAATTACCTGTCCAGTGGTATACATATCATTCTAGGTTTATATTTCCGATGTTAGAATTTTTTCATTCAAAGTTAGTACCTTTTGCCTACACTTCAATACTTTTTCAAAAATTTCCTTTGGCCAAAATCTTGAGTGTGCACTTATGAATGATATATCGTTGGAAAGGTGCATCAATTACCTGTCCAGTGGTATACATACCATTCTAGGTTTATATTTCCGATGTTAGAATTTTTTCATTCAAAGTTAGTACCTTTTGCCTACACTTCAATACTTTTTCAAAAATTTCCTCTGGCCAAAATCTTGAGTGTGCACTTATGAATGATATATCGTTGGAAAGGTGCATCAATTACCTGTCCAGTGGTATACATACCATTCTAGGTTTATATTTCCGATGTTAGAATTTTTTCATTCAAAGTTAGTACCTTTTGCCTACACTTCAATAATTTTTCAAAATTTCCTTTGGCCAAAATCTTGAGTGTGCACTTATCAATGATATATCGTTGGAAAGGTGCATCAATTACCTGTCCAGTGGTATACATACCATTCTAGGTTTATATATCCGCTGTTAGAATTTTTTCATTCAAAGTTAGTACCTTTTGCCTACACTTCAATACTTTTTCAAAAATTTCCTTTGGCCAAAATCTTGAGTGTGCACTTATGAATGATATATCGTTGGAAAGGTGCATCAATTACCTGTCCAGTGGTATACATACCATTCTAGGTTTATATTTCCGATGTTAGAATTTTTTCATTCAAAGTTAGTACCTTTTGCCTACACTTCAATAATTTTTCAAAAATTTCCTTTGGCCAAAATCTTGAGTGTGCACTTTTGAATGATATATCGTTGGAAAGGTGCATCAATTACCTGTCCAGTGGTATACATACCATTCTAGGTTTATATTTCCGATGTTAGAATTTTTTCATTCAAAGTAAGTACCTTTTTCCTACACTTCAATACTTTTTCAAAAATTTCCTTTGGCCAAAATCTTGAGTGTGCACTTATGAATGATATATCGTTGGAAAGGTGCATCAATTACCTGTCCAGTGGTATACATATCATTCTAGGTTTATATTTCTGATGTTAGAATTTTTTCATTCAAAGTTAGTACCTTTTGCCTACACTTCAATACTTTTTCAAAAATTTCCTTTGGCCAAAATCTTGAGTGTGCACTTATGAATGATATATCGTTGGAAAGGTGCATCAATTACCTGTCCAGTGGTATACATATCATTCTAGGTTTATATTTCCGATGTTAGAATTTTTTCATTCAAAGTTAGTACCTTTTGCCTACACTTCAATACTTTTTCAAAAATTTCCTTTGTCCAAAATCTTGAGTGTGCACTTATGAATGATATATCGTTGAAAAGGTGCATCAATTACCTGTCCAGTGGTATACATACCATTCTATGTTTATATTTTCGATGTTAGAATTTTTTCATTCAAAGTTAGTACCTTTTGCCTACACTTCAATACTTTTTCAAAAATTTCCTTTGTCCAAAATCTTGAGTGTGCACTTATGAATGATATATCGTTGGAAAGGTGCATCAATTACCTGTCCAGTGGTATACATACCATTCTAGGTTTATATTTCCGATGTTAGTATTTTTTCATTCAAAGTTAGTACCTTTTGCCTACACTTCAATAATTTTTCAAAAATTTCCTTTGGCCAAAATCTTGAGTGTGCACTTATGAATGATATATCGTTGGAAAGGTGCATCAATTACCTGTCCAGTGGTATACATATCATTCTAGGTTTATATTTTTGATATAACGATTTTTTCATTCAAAGTTAGTACCTTTTGCCTACACTTCAATACTTTTTCAAAAATTTCCTTTGGCCAAAATCTTGAGTCTGCACTTATGAATGATATATCGTTGGAAAGGTGCATCAATTACCTGTCCAGGGGTATAAAAATCATTCTAGGTTTATATTTCTGATATAACGATTTTTTCATTCAAAGTTAGTACCTTTTGCCTACACTTCAATACTTTTTCAAAAATTTCCTTTGGCCAAAATCTTGAGTGTGCACTTATGAATGATATATCGTTGGAAAGGTGCATCAATTACCTGTCCAGTGGTATACATACCATTCTAGGTTTATATTTCCGATGTTAGAATTTTTTCATTCAAAGTAAGTACCTTTTTCCTACACTTCAATACTTTTTCAAAAATTTCCTTTGGCCAAAATCTTGAGTGTGCACTTATGAATGATATATCGTTAGAAAGGTGCATCAATTACCTGTCCAGTGGTATAAATATCATTCTAGGTTTATATTTTTGATATAACGATTTTTTCATTCAAAGTTAGTACCTTTTGCCTACACTTCAATACTTTTTCAAAAATTTCCTTTGGCCAAAATCTTGAGTGTGCACTTATGAATGATATATCGTTGGAAAGGTGCATCAATTACCTGTCCAGTGGTATACATATCATTCTAGGTTTATATTTCCGATGTTAGAATTTTTTCATTCAAAGTTAGTACCTTTTGCCTACACTTCAATACTTTTTCAAAAATTTCCTTTGGCCAAAATCTTGAGTGTGCACTTATGAATGATATATCGTTGGAAAGGTGCATCAATTACCTGTCCAGTGGTATACATACCATTCTAGGTTTATATTTCCGATGTTAGAATTTTTTCATTCAAAGTTAGTACCTTTTGCCTACACTTCAATACTTTTTCAAAAAATTCCTCTGGCCAAAATCTTGAGTGTGCACTTATGAATGATATATCGTTGGAAAGGTGCATCAATTACCTGTCCAGTGGTATACATACCATTCTAGGTTTATATTTCCGATGTTAGAATTTTTTCATTCAAAGTTAGTACCTTTTGCCTACACTTCAATAATTTTTCAAAATTTCCTTTGGCCAAAATCTTGAGTGTGCACTTATGAATGATATATCGTTGGAAAGGTGCATCAATTACCTGTCCAGTGGTATACATACCAGTCTAGGTTTATATATCCGCTGTTAGAATTTTTTCATTCAAAGTTAGTACCTTTTGCCTACACTTCAATACTTTTTCAAAAATTTCCTTTGGCCAAAATCTTGAGTGTGCACTTATGAATGATATATCGTTGGAAAGGTGCATCAATTACCTGTCCAGTGGTATACATACCATTCTAGGTTTATATTTCCGATGTTAGAATTTTTTCATTCAAAGTTAGTACCTTTTGCGTACACTTCAATACTTTTTCAAAAATTTCCTCTGGCCAAAATCTTGAGTGTGCACTTATGAATGATATATCGTTGGAAAGGTGCATCAATTACCTGTCCAGTGGTATACATACCATTCTAGGTTTATATTTCCGATGTTAGAATTTTTTCATTCAAAGTTAGTACCTTTTGCCTACACTTCAATACTTTTTCAAAAATTTCCTTTGGCCAAAATCTTGAGTGTGCACTTATGAATGATATATCGTTGGAAAGGTGCATCAATTACCTGTTCAGTGGTATACATACCATTCTAGGTTTATATTTCCGATGTTAGAATTTTTTCATTCAAAGTTAGTACCTTTTGCCTACACTTCAATACTTATTCAAAAATTTCCTTTGTCCAAAATCTTGAGTGTGCACTTATGAATGATATATCGTTGGAAAGGTGCATCAATTACCTGTCCAGTGGTATACATACCATTCTAGGTTTATATTTCCGATGTTAGAATTTTTTCATTCAAAGTTAGTACCTTTTGCCTACACTTCAATACTTTTTCAAAAATTTCCTTTGTCCAAAATCTTGAGTGTGCACTTATGAATGATATATTGTTGGAAAGGTGCATCAATTACCTGTCCAGTGGTATACATACCATTCTAGGTTTATATTTCCGATGTTAGTATTTTTTCATTCAAAGTTAGTACCTTTTGCCTACACTTCAATAATTTTTCAAAAATTTCCTTTGGCCAAAATCTTGAGTGTGCACTTATGAATGATATATCGTTGGAAAGGTGCATCAATTACCTGTCCAGTGGTATACATACCATTCTAGGTTTATATTTCCGATGTTAGAATTTTTTCATTCAAAGTTAGTACCTTTTGCCTACACTTCAATACTTTTTCAAAAATTTCCTTTGGCCAAAATCTTGAGTGTGCACTTATGAATGATATATCGTTGGAAAGGTGCATCAATTACCTGTCCAGTGGTATACATATCATTCTAGGTTTATATTTCCGATGTTAGAATTTTTTCATTCAAAGTTAGTACCTTTTGCCTACACTTCAATACTTTTTCAAAAATTTCCTTTGGCCAAAATCTTGAGTGTGCACTTATGAATGATATATCGTTGGAAAGGTGCATCAATTACCTGTCCAGTGGTATACATATCATTCTAGGTTTATATTTCCGATGTTAGAATTTTTTCATTCAAAGTTAGTACCTTTTGCCTACACTTCAATACTTTTTCAAAAATTTCCTTTGGCCAAAATCTTGAGTGTGCACTTATGAATGATATATCGTTGGAAAGGTGCATCAATTACCTGTCCAGTGGTATACATATCATTCTAGGTTTATATTTCCGATGTTAGAATTTTTTCATTCAAAGTTAGTACCTTTTGCCTACACTTCAATACTTTTTCAAAAATTTCCTTTGGCCAAAATCTTGAGTGTGCACTTATGAATGATATATCGTTGGAAAGGTGCATCAATTACCTGTCCAGTGGTATACATATCATTCTAGGTTTATATTTCCGATGTTAGAATTTTTTCATTCAAAGTTAGTACCTTTTGCCTACACTTCAATACTTTTTCAAAAATTTCCTTTGGCCAAAATCTTGAGTGTGCACTTATGAATGATATATCGTTGGAAAGGTGCATCAATTACCTGTCCAGTGGTATACATACCATTCTAGGTTTATATTTCCGATGTTAGAATTTTTTCATTCAAAGTTAGTACCTTTTGCCTACACTTCAATACTTTTTCAAAAATTTCCTCTGGCCAAAATCTTGAGTGTGCACTTATGAATGATATATCGTTGGAAAGGTGCATCAATTACCTGTCCAGTGGTATACATACCATTCTAGGTTTATATTTCCGATGTTAGAATTTTTTCATTCAAAGTTAGTACCTTTTGCCTACACTTCAATACTTTTTCAAAAATTTCCTTTGGCCAAAATCTTGAGTGTGCACTTATGAATGATATATCGTTGGAAAGGTGCATCAATTACCTGTCCAGTGGTATACATACCATTCTAGGTTTATATTTCCGATGTTAGAATTTTTTCATTCAAAGTTAGTACCTTTTGCCTACACTTCAATACTTTTTCAAAAATTTCCTTTGGCCAAAATCTTGAGTGTGCACTTATGAATGATATATCGTTGGAAAGGTGCATCAATTACCTGTCCAGTGGTATACATACCATTCTAGGTTTATATTTCCGATGTTAGAATTTTTTCATTCAAAGTTAGTACCTTTTGCCTACACTTCAATACTTTTTCAAAAATTTCCTTTGGCCAAAATCTTGAGTGTGCACATATGAATGATGTATCGTTGGAAAGGTGCATCAATTACCTGTCCATTGATATGAATCATATTCTAGGTTTATATATCGAAAATTAGAATCATTTCATTTAAAGTGGGTAAAATGTTTCTACAACATTTCACTACATTTCAATTTCTGTTGATGAATTTCCAAAATTTTCTCTTTTAATAATATATATGCATATTTTTTAATTTTATAATATATTTTTAAATGTTTCATAAACTTTTCAACTTTTCTGTGTTTCCAAGTCGATGTCAAAGTTATTTCCTTACAAATGAAGTTAAATTCGTATTGTCGTTCGTTATATTCGTACTCAAAGTTAAATTCGTACTCAAAGTTAAATTCGTACTCAAAGTTAAATTCGTACTGAAAGTTAAATTCGTACTCAAAGTTAAATTCGTACTCAAAGTTAAATTCGTACTTTGCATAGAAGTACGAATTTAACTTTTTTGTGTCGTTAGTTAAATTCGTACTAAAAGTTAAATTCGTACTTTGCAAAAAAGTACGAATTTAACTTTTTACAAAGAAGAAATATTGGTTTGTGTCTTTGCTAAGTTAGCGTCGGATTTACGAATTTAACTTCACGCAGTTAATTCATCAAAGGTATGGAGGCTTGCCGGCGTACACTTTGCTTTTCAAATAACCCCAAAAAAAGAAGTCCGGAGTAGTCAAATCTGGACGTCTGGGTGGCCAGTCAATGTTGCCAGTTTCTGTCATCACACGTCCAAGAAATTTTCGTTGCAAAAATTGAACATTGTTTGCAGTGTGGCATGCCGCATCATCTTGTTAAAATCAGTCACTGTCCAGACCTTTTTCACACATTTGTGGGCAGACATAATGAGCCAACAGCCATCGATATCGATTCCCATCGACTTTTTCGTCTTCTCTGAAGAAAAATGGCTCAATGATGGTTTTGGAACAAACGCTGGCCAAACAGTAGCTTTTTGGTCAAGCAATGGTGTTTCATGGAACTCCTGTGGATTCTCCATTCCCCAAAGGCGGCAATTTTGCTTGTTAACGGCGCAAGAGAGTGTAAAATGGGCCTCCTCTCGGTCATGAAAATTTGCTTAAAAAAATCAGATTTAGTGTCAACCGTTCGAATGGATGTTTACTCATATTCCAAGCGACGTGGTCGGTCTGTCAGAATATTATTTGAGTCCATTGCACTTTATACGGAATGAAATGCATATCATCCTTAAAAATGAGCCGCAAGCTGGTTCCACTGACGCGGTGACGATACGACACTCGGCGGTTCTCGGCAACACACTCTCTTAGCGCTTCGAGCCGTTCATTGGAACGTCTTGGACGTTGATGTACGCCATTTGAACGATCTCCCACTGTCCCGTGTTCAGCAAAATTTAACACCAAACGACGAACAGTGGTGTTTGACGGTGCTTGTTGGCCACGATATTTTCGACGAAATGCAGTAAGTTAACAGAATGAACGACTATTTTCAATGTACAGCGTTACTATTTCGGGGCGTTGTTTCGGTGTCAAGCGACTCATGCTTAAAATTGACGTTTCAAAAACTATCCACTCAAGTCAATCAGCTGATAAATGTCAAAGTTATTCAATGTTTACATACCGACATAAAATATGGCGCATCCTGTACAAAAGTAGATTAATTTTTTATGAGATTTAGTTGTGTCCGTTGACTCATCATGACCATGTTTTGAATTTTTCTTAATTAGTTTTAACTCGCCAAGCATGCATCATTTTATTATCATAGGAGCACACCGTACAACAATTGTGTGGTCCTATCCCACTGCTGTGTGAGGAAGCTCAGCCATAAAACTTCGTCTGGAGTAAAATCAATGTCCGCTGTGTCTACCTACCATACAAATCACGCCTATATCTCATACAAAGTGACAATATTAAAAAGGTAAAATCTTTTAGAACTCCACAAAAATTACTACATGTGGAGTTTTTAAATATGTACATTAGAGTGGTCCTTATATGGCTTTTTTTGGAATTTCCAAGATGGATTGTTTTAGATCGGCTCCAAATGTCAAAAAAAAATTTTTCGAATTTTTTCAGATTTTTAAATTGACTCTCTAGTCACCCTGTACGTTGATCTTTCTGTATTCTGTTCAAATTACGATTACGGCCAAACGGATACATCTAGATTGATAAAATTTGGTACAGACAATATTTAGAGTCATAGTCTGACTGGGGGAAAAAAATGGGTACAATCGAATAATGATTTCTCCTATCTCCCATATAAGCATTTTTAAACATTGTATGGGAGGTAGGCGTTAACAATAATCACTTATCCTCATTTTTCGTCCCAAACAGCTTAATTATATTTAAGTTATCTGTACCAAATTTCATGCACCTAGCTTTATCCGTTTGACCGTAATCGTTATTTCAACATACTACAGAAAAACGGACGAACAGGGTGACTCAGGGCTCAACATATTCAATAAGCAGATGGTCAGGCAGAGGAACAAATATACGAATACGACGTAGCCGACTTAGAAAGTGACGCTGATAAAAAAATATAACGGGACTGTGACGTCAACATGGAAAACATTTATTTTAAGTCCAACCGTCACTCTGTTGGCAAGTCGTTTTTTTCTTAATAAAAATAAGCTTTGTGTTTTAATTCATACGAGTTTTTAAATCTTTCTATTTATGTAAAATAACATCATGGCATCAAGCTCAGAAACGATTAAAAACATATTTTTAATAGGCGATATTAAATCTTCGATTGATGGGGATCAACTTCCTTCAAACGGGCAAGTTTTACAAGTGTTGTTTTATAACATTCAATCAATCAAGAAATTTGTTTCTCAGATTCGAGATTGATGACCAGTTTTTGAAGATAGATCCAGCTCTTAGGGATCAGAATAAAAATTATCAACGAGGCTTAAATATTATAAAAAATTTAAAGGTAGTAAATGACGTTGCAGAAAGAGGAGTTCATTTGTTTTCGGAATACAACGATATTTTGACGCGAAACGAAGAACAAAAAATATTTGTGTTGCAAATTGTCTCTGAATACAGAAAAAGATTTCCTGATTTCAAAAAAGAGACGATCATGAAACAATATTTATTTTGAATGATCGACTTCCTGTTATATTTTGAACTAATACTAATAAAAGAAATAATACTTTAAAGATTGAATTGTGTGCACTATTCATTTACTAAATATTCGCTACAGCCTGACTTCAATTTAAAAAAATTAGTTACCAACAGGATGACTGAGGGCTCAGGGTGTTTTCGATTTGTCCATAAGTTTGTAACGCAGGGAAGGATCAGCGTCACTTAAGCTGTATTCTTATAATTGTTCCTCTGCCTGACCGTCTGCTTATTGAATATGTTGAGCCCTGAGTCACCCTGTTCGTCCGTTTTTCTGTAGTATGTTGAAATAACGACTACGGTCAAACGGATAAAGCTAGGTGCATGAAATTTGGTACAGATAACTTAAATATAATTAAGCTGTTTGGGACGAAAAATGAGCCTAAGTGATTATTGTTAACGCCTACCTCCCATACAATGTTTAAAAATGCTTATATGGGAGATAGGAGAAATCATTATTCGATTGTACCCATTTTTTTTCCCCCAGTCAGACTATGACTCTAAATATTGTCTGTACCAAATTTTATCAATCTAGCTGTATCCGTTTGGCCGTAATCGTAATTTGAACAGAATACAGAAAGATCAACGTACAGGGTGACTAGAGAGTCAATTTAAAAATCTGAAAAAATTCGAAAAATTTTTTTTTGACATTTAGAGCCGATCTAAGTTGATCCATCATGATGTTGATTTTAAGGACCACTCTAATGTACATACAAAACATTTTCATGATCCTCAACCTTCGAAGATCATTTCTTACTAGTTTCTATTGACTTATAAATAAGTTCAGCGCCGAACGGTACGTTTCAGCACCAAATTTTTCCGGTACGTTTAAAAAAAAAAAATTATACATTTTAAACAACATGCGTGTAAAAAATCTTAAAAGTCTGAATATATGGCTTGCCACTAGTTTACTAGTTTGTGCTGATAAGGTTCATGTTAACTTAAAACAGTTTCTAAAAATAAAAAAAACAAAAAAAAAAAAAAAATAAAAAAAAAAAAAAATAAAAAACATGAAGATAATAAAAAATATTGGCGTTGAAGTTGCTGAAAAAATAGTTACGTGTCTTAAATAGTGATGAGGTGTACAATTGAGAACATTGGGATACGCAAGCGACGCGTATTTCAGACGAAATGCTTTTAAAAAGTTCTGATAAAGATATATTTACTGTTTGTAACAGCTTTGTTTAACCTTCAAACGCACTTTATTGTCTAGAACGTAACAGGTGTTTATACATTCATTCGATACAATGCTATATAATCAGACATTTAAAAGTCAGATACTAAAAAATTATATTAACGAATCCCAGCCGAAAATCCAGTACAGGACAAAATTCAGGCCTTAAATTCAGTAAATAAGCCTGTTTAGAGCGAAATTAAAGCCTGATAGCCATCAAGGCCTGGCAGTTCTTTAAAAAAAAACCTCTGAATTTTCATACAAATCTTCACATTTTCAGGTCTGCAATTTGGTTCTACTTTTTTTTTTAAAGTTTGCCTATGAATTCTGGTCTGAATGCTCAGGGTAAAATTCAATGACAGTTCTTTAAAACAGCCCGAATTTTTCATTTAAATGTTCGCCCTTCTTAGCCCTGAAATTTGAGAATAATTTTTTAATTTTCACCTATTAATATCTGAATAGCTGTCTGAAAATCATGGTTCGGTTCTGAATTCATGATTAAATTCTGCCCTGAAAAAGATAGGCCTGATTTGTTCTTCAATTTCAGGTCAGAATTCAAGTCTTTGGGGTAAATGCTTGAATTCAATTTCAATTTCAACTCTGAAGTCACAAATGAAAAATAAGGGCCTGATTACTTTTTTTTTAATTTCAGACCTGAGTACCAGACTGAACGAGAGAGATCTGAGTGAGTTTTCTGTTTGGATATTAATTAAATCGTAGATTGAAAGTGACTGTTCTACAACAGTTGTAAAAACACCTGAGTAATACGACGTTGTTAAAGATTGCACGTATTTATAACCAAAAATGTTGGTCATTTAGAGACATGAAAACATGGAAAAGTGAAAATATGAATGGATGATGTTGGAACAACTTACCAAATAAATGGGTAAGTTGTAATCCCAAGGATCGGTATCGCCCATGTTATAATGAAACCTGCAGAACTAAAATAGAAAAAATAACTTGATATCTAGAAATTATGGATGAGAGTGAAAAAGAGGCGTAACACCTATTTATCAACAAAAAGTGTAGGGTTGCAAATTCATATTATTTAACAGTTGGTCGTTTAGCAGTTGTCAAATGTTAACATTTGTCATTAATAAACGCGAAAAATTTTTATGGAGCGCTACACATTCTAAGAAAAAAACAGAATTCGTTGAACTGTATTAAGAAAATTCGCATTCAATCGCAGTTACGATGCTCAAAATTCCAGCAAATTTTCCTTGTAGTCATGTGCCTTTTGAGACGTGTGCGCACTTTATACTCAAAAAATTCCAAAAAGACTGGTTCAGTGCAAGATGTAAAGATACCGAAACTACTTCGCTCCGGACGTTTGATCGAAAATATTCCCGCTCTAAAAGAAAGTGTTGAGGAAACGACCCAAACACCTCAATGCTTCACCGTGTTCAAAAATTCAACCTCTCTACGCCCTCACTGCAGCAAATATTGATGAAAAGTTTGCTTAGCATGAGTGTAAAGACCAAAGACTCAAGAACTGCAATCAGCGGATTACCAGCAGGGCCGTACGTTCTCTGATTGCGTCTTGGAAAACATGAAAAATCGTCTGTTCTGACCAACCTCATTTTCACATTGGCGGCTACATTAATGAGCAAATTTGTTTCAGGAATAATTCTCTAGGGATTCAGGAGATGATAATGCACTCACAACAAGTGACTGTTTGGTGCGGATTTTGGTCCGGAGGCGTTATAGAGTCGTATTTTTTCGAAAATGACAACTGAAGAACCATTACAGTAAATGGAGTGCGCTAAAAAGACACGATAAACAATATTTTATGGTCGGATATGGATTCTACGGACAAAGGCGACCTCTATTTTGAAAAGGATGGAGCTACGTGCCATATAAGTCGCGAAACAATCGGGTTATTGTGTACGAATTTCGCTGGTCGCGTAAGTTCACATTTTGAAGACACCAATTGGCCATCAAGAACTCATGATTTAACACCGTTTAACACCACGCACTTATTCATTTGGGATTATGTTAAGAATAAAATCGATGCTAACCATTCGCAAATAATTCCAACTCTGAAAGCGAAAATTAAAGTCGCCTTCTACGAAATAGAGCCCCAATTAAACGAAAATGGAAAAATGATTATTAAAGTCTACAAGCAAAACAGGGGCGGCCATTTGAAAAAAATTTGAAAATTTGTGTTTCTTACATAAGCTCCATGTGTTTACTTTATAATCTATCAAATATTTAAGAGACATTTAACAATTGTGCGTTTTATTTAAAAAATAAATCCTACCCCTCTTGTTGGTACACCCTATATAACTTATATACTTCAACCATTTATGTTGATGTTTATGGGTGCTATAGCTAAAATATTTAAAATAGAAGCTAAAATTATCAAATCTTATACAGAAAAAAAATATGGACTTTATCAAAAAATGGGGCGTGACATGTTCAATGCAAATTTCTTATAGTTATAGTTAGCTTAGAGTAAAGATAGCATATATTGTTTTTAATATTTAGAAGCAAAGACCAAACATTGCAATCAATAAGCAAGTAACTAATAAAAACGTATTTTATAAACCAAAATAACGGTTTGTTTTTATAAGAAGAAATTACCCATTTTTAGACCAAAGTCAATTTGACATATGAACGCCTTCAGAATCTCACAGGGACGGGGCTGTTTTATTCTAAAAAATTAACTTATATACATGTTTTTTTTGTGGATCCAAAATGTAAAAATAATTTTCATTAAAAATATAAAAGAAATGAGTATTTGTTTTTGCAAATTGTGCCATATTATCCCAAAATACATTTGAAGGTTAATCTTATATTCAGCGACTTACGAGTATCTACCTATATATTTAATTTTTCAATGATTGATGATATGACTAATGATGTGAGTACATTCAATTTTGTAATGGCGATGTGTACATATTTATATAGATTGTAAACGTATGAAATGTAAAAGTCGACTAATGATTATTTTATACATACATATGTTAAATTAGCTTATATGGTCAAAGAGTTCATTGAAACTAACTACTCCATGGCCCATATAATCTGCAAACTCGCTTTATGTGAAAATGTGGTCACGTTTTGTTTTTTTTCAAGTTTTTGCTAGTAATTTCCAATAAATCTTATAAATATATTATTGCTGTTTGTACCATTATCATATGTGTATAAATTCGCATTAAAATTGTTTAGCGTAGTTACCAATACTTAAAGTAAGTTGCACCCTAACTATAAAAGGGACATAACTCGAAATTATCAAATTTTCAGAAGAGAAAAACAATTTTAGTTTTCAAGCGACTCCATATAAAACAAACACAGACAAAAAAATTTAATAGATAATCTTTTTTCAAGTTCGGAAAATCAAGTTTGAAAATGCGCTAAATCGGACGAAAACCACGCCTACCTCCTATGGAAAGTGACTATATGATCATGGTGAATTCTCTAAAACTTCCTCAAAAATTAATATAAATATTCTACATTTTTCAACATAAGCTTTAAATCCAAATATGTACAAACTCTTATTTGAAAATATGTCTAAATCGGATAGCTTACATTCCATACAAAGCGACTATGTATATCAAAATGATAAAATCTCTAATAATTCTAAAAAAAAAAAAAATAAATCCAAAACCTTTAAATTCTGTAGATAAGCTTTGATTTCAATTATGGACGCTATATATGAAGTTTGTCAAGATCAAATGAGAATTACGCCTACCTTCTATACAAAGTGACGTCATTAAAAGGGGAAAAATTTCTAAAAATTCAAAAAAATTAAATTAAAATCTTGATAATTTCTAGATAAGTTTTGATTCCTAATATGGATTCTAGATGTGAAATTTCTCAATATCAAATGAAAACCACGCCTACTTCCCATACAAAGTGACATCATCAAAATGATTTAATCTCAAAAAATTCAACACTCGAAATTTTGCATTTAAGCCTGGATATCAAATATCTTAATTTTCAAAATAAGTCAAAATCTAAGAAAACCACGCCTACTTCCTATACAAAGTGACGTCATCAAAATGGTAACATTTCAAACAATATCAAAAAAATTAAACTAAAACCTTGAAATTTTGTAGATAAGATTCCAAATATGCATTCTTCATATGAAATTTGTCAAAAACAAATGAAAACCACGTCTACCTCCCGTACAAACGGAGGTTTTCAAAATTGCATAAACAATGTGACGTCACAAAAACCTTCATAAATTCCAAAAAATTAATGTATTGCCTTGATATTTCACACATTGATATTTAAATCGTACCTAAAATGAAAAACAAATTTGGATAGATTAAACAAAAACAACGCCTATTCTCTTTACAAGCTGACGTCATCAATGTAATAAAACTTCGGATATTATATTTTGTATATATATATATTATACAATATTAACTTCGGATATTATATTTAACAACGATTGTGCGGATATTTAAACTTCGGCCAAGCCAAAGATAATACATTCTTCCTATTTTTTTTTTTTTTTTCATTAAGTGGAACCAATACGATTATTTAATTTTGACAGTCGATGCATTTGATAATGACGAATTATTTCACTTTAAAAAGTCAATATTTGTAAATTTTCAGTTGTTCTCTTTAGTAGTTAGGGTGCGTAATGAGTGCAGTTATTAAAAAACTGGTTCAATTATATTTACTATTAAAATATTCACCTATGCGACTTAGCCATTAAAAAATTTCTGCAATTTAAACTGAAATATTTCACAGAAATACCAGTTTCATAGCAAGCTTGTTATGATATCAAATAGCTGCTCTATATATTTATTTGAAAGCTCGAAACGAATGAATTGCAAATGATTATGTGGTGCAGTTTATGAATTTCAAATAACAACATTTACCGGTTTGAACTTGTTTTCACAAAGTGACCGTTACAAATTCAAGCATTCATGCTCCATTCAACGCATGCCATTAACTGATAACTGCTCAATAACCTGTTGCCAAACTGCTTCATTTCACTCTAGTTCACTATTGCATAAAATGCAATTTGTCTCGGCGGTTCTAAAAGTCGTCACACCTATTCGCTTGCCAGAAACTTCGCAACTTGCATATTAATTGCTTATAATAACAACTATTGTGTCTATATCTATTAACGTAGTTATACAAATACAAAAATTACATTGAACGATTACAAAAAAAAAAAAAATCATTGAACAACATTTATGAATATGGCGAAAAAGCACTTTTAACTTGAATTTAACAAACAATCAAACGATCTCGTGCTAATCGCGTAATAAATAATTGCTATTCAAGAACGACTTTCGCACGGGAAAAAACATTTTTCAATTTGATATTTTCTAGATAGTAAAAAATTATTGAATTTCCATCCTCTTAAGAAATGCATTGATCCATGCAAAACATTTATTCCAACAAGTTAATTTATAGAAATTGAGTGGAGTCTATAATTTTCTTCACACTGTGATGGAAATCAACTCAGCTGTTTGAAATCATTGATCACAAGATGTGCTTTTTTTTATACACGGTGTGTCAAATAATATCCCAGACAGGCTCTAGAAAACATAATCAAAACACGATTTATGTTTATTTACCGGTGTTTTTATTTAAAATATTCTCCTCCGATTCAATACACTTGTTACAAGGATTCAATAGTGATTCAATTGCCTCCAGTGCCCGTGTTGCTGCTTGGATGTTTGGAATGTTGTTAAAAAAACATATTTTCAACTTCATTTTCAGTTTCAGAAACAAAGAGAAGTCGCACGATGCAAAATCGGGTGAATACGGCGGATGATTTCGACACATGATGATGACACACACTTGATTTCGTGTCAAAAATTGACTCGTGTTTAATTTTATTAATTTGATTGGTGTTTAAAAAAAAAAGAAGAGTTGGCTGTGTCGTGGACACACCCGTAGATTTTGACGTGACGAAGGGTGTTGGTCTTGGTGTTGGTCTTGGTGTTGGTGTTGGTGTTGGTGTTGGTGTTGGTGTTGGTGTTGGTGTTGGTGTTGGTGTTGGTGTTGGTATTGGTGTTGGAGTTGTTGTTGGATTTGGAGTTGGTGCTTTTCGTTTAGCTTTTTTTTTTTGCTTCCCCATTGGTTGTGCTCTAATTTCAATTAATCCAGCAAAAGTGATGCATATGCGTCACATTAGGCGGTTCCCTGAAGGTCTTTGACACGCCGTCAATTTTTTTTAATTTTTGTCATATGCCCGAAGACCTCACATTTCTGTTGCATAAGCTGCTATATTCACGACCTGACGACGCCGGTCGTGAGGTTTTTTTTTTATTTTTGTCGTAAAGCCATGTATAAAAACTTTATTTTCCTTTTTAAACTTTTATCGTAGGTTATATACTCATTGAGTAAAAATTCAATGCAACGCCGCTGCATGAATGTTGCGTTATCGATCTTTGAGCGGCTCTCTCAGCGTCCCCATGATGTCAGAAATTTTTTGTCTAATTTTGTTGTGAGGGCTTCCAGTAGGCCTTTATTGGCGTATCGTATTTTTAATCCTAGCGCTAATACTCAGCGAGTAATAATTCCATGTAACAAATTTTCAGTTGCGTTGCTTACGCAGCTCCCACTACGTCCTTATGCCGTATTAAATTTTTTTTTTATTTTTTTAATATAGCCAAAGAATTAACCTTTACGGTCATACTATTTTTTTAATCATAGCTCTTATACCCAGCGAATAACAATTCAATGAAACGCAGATGAATTTTTAAAAAATTCATTTTTCAACTTTTTTGGAAACTAGAGCAGTATAACGTAACTTCGTCACGTCAAAAATTGATTATCGTGTAAAAGAGATAAACTTTCTGGATCGTGATATTCGGTTAGAATACGACGGATTCTGAACATCAAACGCTTGAAAACTCCAAGATAATATGCGGTCTGATCAGTTGGAATGAATTGTTTATGGATAATTTCATTGCTATCGAAGAATGTGATGAGCATTGTCTTGATTTTTGAAGGAACTCTTCGTATTTCTTTGGACTGTGGTGAATTTTTTTATTTCCATTTTGCACATTAACTCTTGGTTTGAATTATTTCTTGAAGCCTCAACGGCGTCTCTGGAATGCCGTACTCTCATTAATTTTTGATAATCATTCAATGTGTATTTAAAAAATGTTGCACATACCTTTGTTCTGCCCAAATCCTCGTGAAGAATTATTCGAATAGTATTTTTGCTTAAAAGCTTCTTCCATCATTCTCACTGAAGGATTGCGGTCTTCTGCAACAAACTCACGTACTTTTTGGATCATTTCAGGGGTCCGAACTGAAATTAGCAGCTGATTGATTTGAGTAGACAGAAACGTCAATTTATTACAATTTTAACTATGAATCGCTTTACATCAAAACAACTTTATACCGCACGAGATGCTCGAAGAAGTAATGGGAAAACTTTTTGCATCGTGGTAAAATTTTCGTGGTAAAAAAAAGAAAAGAAAATCGTAATTTTTTTGACAATATAAAACTATATGATACGAAATACCTTTCGGGAGAACAAGTCAAAAACTGCAGCGGTTCAAGGAGAATAAAAATGATTTTTAATACAATGGTAGGGGGTAGACAGAGTACTTGTGGATCAAAGACCCAAAGTCTTCATAAATATGACAAAAACATTTAATGAAGCAATTTTTGTTATCGAATGTCTTATGAAAAGAAAATTTTTATTTCTTGAGAAACTTAAATTTTTAAAACCTGCTTTGAAAAAAGTATTAAAGTCGACCTTCCCTCGAAGTAAACGTTAAATATCATCTGTCAAATTTCAATATACAAAAATTCAAAAAATAAAACATTTTTTTCTCTTCATAAATTTCAAATAACCTCCACTTATCCTATAGCACTTAAACTGAAATCTGACGGAGATCTGTTTTTTTTTTATATAGCTTTGAACCAAGGTGTTCAAATGTTAACATGTGGGAAAGAAAAGGTAATCAAGTGAAACATGTCTGGGATGTTCTTAGCGTGGCGAAAAGACGCAGAAACATCAGTGAGTGTCAGGTTATTTGATGCAAGCAAAAAATTTAACATTTAGTTTAGGGATAAGGATATGGATTAGGAAAATGAAAAGGAAAAGAAAAATGGAAAAAGGATATGGATATGGATATGAATATGAATATGAATATGGATATGGATATGGATATGAATATGGATATGGATATGGATATGGATATGGATATGGATATGGATATGGATATGGATATGGATATGGATATGGATATGAATATAAATATGGATATGTATATGAATATAGATATGGATATGGATATGGATATGGATATGGTTATGGATATGGATATGAATATGAATATGGATATGGATATGGACATGTATATGGATATGGATATGGATATGGATATGGATATGGATATGGATATGGATATTGATATGGACATGGACATGGATAAGGATAAGGATAAGGATAAGGATAAGGATAAGGATAAGGATAAGGATAAGGATAAGGATAAGGATAAGGATAAGGATAAGGATAAGGATAAGGATAAGGATAAGGATAAGGATAAGGATAAGGATAAGGATAAGGATAAGGATAAGGATAAGGATAAGGATAAGGATAAGGATAAGGATAAGGATAAGGATAAGGATAAGGATAAGGATAAGGATAAGGATAAGGATATGGATATGGATATGGATATAGATATGGACATGGACATGGATATGTAAAAGAATAAGGATAAGGATAAGGATAAGGATAAGGATAAGGATAAGGATAAGGATAAGGATAAGGATAAGGATAAGGATAAGGATAAGGATAAGGATAAGGATAAGGATAAGGATAAGGATAAGGATAAGGATAAAGATAAGGATAAGGATAAGGATAAGGATAAGGATAAGGATAAGGATAAGGATAAGGATAAGGATATGGATATGGATATGGATATGGATATGGTTATGGATATGGATATGAATATGGATATGGATATGGATATGGATATGGATATGGATATGGATATGGATATGGATATGAATATAAATATGGATATGTATATGAATATAGATATGGATATGGATATGGATATGGATATGGTTATGGATATGGATATGAATATGAATATGGATATGGATATGGACATGTATATGGATATGGATATGGATATGGATATGGATATGGATATGGATATGGATATTGATATGGACATGGACATGGATAAGGATAAGGATAAGGATAAGGATAAGGATAAGGATAAGGATAAGGATAAGGATAAGGATAAGGATAAGGATAAGGATAAGGATAAGGATAAGGATACGGATAAGGATAAGGATAAGGATAAGGATAAGGATAAGGATAAGGATAAGGATAAGGATATGGATATGGATATGGATATAGATATGGACATGGACATGGATATGTAAAAGAATAAGGATAAGGATAAGGATAAGGATAAGGATAAGGTTAAGGATATGGATAAGGATAAGGATAAGGATAAGGATAAGGATAAGGATAAGGGTAAAGATAAGGATAAGGATAAGGATAAGGATAAGGATAAGGATAAGGATATGGATATGGATATGGATATGGATATGGATATGGATAAGGATAAGGATAAAAATAAGGGTAAGGATAAGGATAAGGATAAGAATAAGAATAAGGTTAAGGATAAGGATTAGGATAAAGAAAAGGATAAGAATACAGAGAAGAATTAGAATAAGGATGAGGATACAAATAAATGTAAAGATAAAGATAAGGATTATGATAATGAAAAGGATAAGGATATAGAAAAGCATGAAAATAAGGATAAGAGTAAAAATTATTTCTATTTTACCCTTATAAGGATGAGGATTAGAATAATCTATAATTCTATAATAATTATAAGTAAAGGGTGATTTTTTTGAGGTTATGATTTTCATGCATTAGTATTTGACAGATCACGTGGGATTTCAGACATGGTGTCAAAGAGAAAGATGCTCAGTATGCTTTGACATTTCATCATGAATAGACTTACTAACGAGCAACGCTTGCAAATCATTGAATTTTATTACCAAAATCAGTGTTCGGTTCGAAATGTGTTTTATCGACAAATTTTGTTCAGCGATGAGGCTCATTTCTGGTTGAATGGCTACGTAAATAAGCAAAATTGCCGCATTTGGAGTGAAGAGCAACCAGAAGCCGTTCAAGAACTGGCCATGCATCCCGAAAAATGCACTGTTTGGTGTGGTTTGTACGCTGGTGGAATCATTGGACCGTATTTTTTCAAAGATGCTGTTGGACGCAACGTTACGGTGAATGGTGATCGCTATCGTTCGATGCTAACAAACTTTTTGTTGCCAAAAATGGAAGAACTGAACTTGGTTGACATGTGGTTTCAACAAGATGGCGCTACATGCCACACATCTCGCGATTCTATGGCCATTTTGAGGGAAAACTTCGGAGAACAATTAATCTCAAGAAATGGACCGGTAAGTTGGCCACCAAGATCATGCGATTTGACGCCTTTAGACTATTTTTTGTGGGGCTACGTCAAGTCTAAAGTCTACAGAAATAAGCCAGCAACTATTCCAGCTTTGGAAGACAACATTTCCGAAGAAATTCGGGCTATTCCGGCCGAAATGCTCGAAAAAGTTGCCCAAAATTGGACTTTCCGAATGGACCACCTAAGACGCAGCCGCGGTCAACATTTAAATGAAATTATCTTCAAAAAGTAAATGTCATGGACCAATCTAACGTTTCAAATAAAGAACCGATGAGATTTTGCAAATTTTATGCGTTTTTTTTAAAAAAAAAGTTATCAGGCACTTAAAAAATCACTCTTTATAAAGATAAAGTTAAAGATACAGATAAGGATAAGTGTTAGTATAAAGAATAATTGTAAGGATAATCTGATAGAGAATATTTAAAACATGTTCCTTGTGAAAATAAACCTCTATGAAGACCAAAAAGTCTTATTAATGAAGCTGTTATTTTTTTTCTGTTTCCAACTTTGGCAAAAAACCAAATTTGTCTTAATATAAAAAACACGTAATAATAATTTTTATAAATTGTTTTCAATTATTTGTGCTTTATGCCCTGCCCACAAAATGCAATTATTTCATTTCAGTCTTGCGACTCCGAAATTACTTTGACGTTCACAATGCCAAAAACCTGTTTTGCATCGGTACATTAAACAAACTCCAAACAGATTATTTTAACAGTTTATTTTCATGCTTGTTGTGAAATTACACTAACATTCTTTGTCATTATCTTTACCTTGTATTCGTTAAATTCTCATTAAAATGAATGGCACAAGGCATATAAAAAGATGCAAGCATTATTAATTGACTGATTATTAATGTCAATACAGAGAAAAAAATGCTTTAAATAAGTCAAAAAATCTGAGGTGAATCTCCTGGAGATATAGAGAAAAATTTCAAAAGGTACATTGTAAGGCCAATAATGGATGTGCTTGATTCAGAGATTTTCTAGAGTAAAAAACGCTGATGATGAAAAAGCTGTTGCAATGATTTGGTCCAGTTATTTAAATAAAAAGATTTAATATTTTTCGGTTTCATTTTCATTTTCATTCTTTATAATAGATTTAAAGTTATGATGAAATAAATAAATTTTTCAAATTAAATTTGAATTAAATTTTTCAGTTATAACCGTGATTTAAGCAAATTCGAAGAAAAAGAATTCGAAAAGAAAGATTTAAAAGCTGATTCACTTGATTTTCAGCTGAAACTTAATTTAAAACATATTCGATGAAAGTAAAACAAAAGAAGATATAAATTAAAATAATCAAATGTGTCAAGGTGAAGTCACCGGTGCATGTATTTTATTACAGATTTCTATTGAGTCTTGGGGTGAGCGATTTTTTTTTTTTGTGATGTGAGCGTAAAGCTTTGTGATAAAATGTTGGTTTATGTAATTGTTTATTTATACCGTTGATTGTATAGCATATAGCGGTTATAAGTAATGTCTATAGAATGGTATTATGTGACAATAATAAAAAAGTAAATGTTATTTCATTAAAAAAAGAAAACATTGCGGGAGATTACACCATCTTTTTGTTATGCCCATAAAACTTTTACGTTCCATTATTTTCTTAAGATTTTCTTTTGTATTCTCTTTTGGAGGCTGTGCTGACAACAGAGTATCAACAAAGCCAGCCATAAGTCCTATGCAATGACATCCATCTTATATTTTCTTTTTTGTTTTTTTTTTTTTTTTTGCCATCGTTCATTCATCCATCCACCGCATACAAAGTGTTTCACGATTAGTTGAATATAATAAGGAAATAACATTTAAATGTTATTAAAAAATATAAAAGAATGTAAGCAGAAAAAAGAAAGAGAAGAGAAGAAAAGAAAAGAAAAAAAAAGAAACAACAGACCAGATCATTGCAAAAACATAAGCGACAGTAAAATGCTGCAGTGATGTGATGAGTCGTCGGCTTAGGAAAGACCCACTATGCAGCACTATTATTGGGCTTGACGATAAACGCTGCGTTGTAGGACATTGACGACGAAGAAGAAGAAGAAGAAAAACATGAAGAAGACACTCAAAGAGTGGCAACAACATGTTGCCGCTTTTATAAGCTACGTTAACACACACACAAAGTCAAAATTGCAATGTTTGCACTTTTAATAAAAAGCTTAAAGTTAAGCTCAGCGTAAAAATGGCAAATGTTTCACACAGTGCAATGCGGGCAGACGATATTGGCTCGTCTGTTGCGTCGCATCGTTCAACGACTGTGGGACTCTTGATATCAGCTTGAACTTTAATTGAAATCAGCAATTTCCCTTTTGACACAATTTGACTCTTGGCAGCTCAGCAACATTGCCTGACTGGCTGGCTGCACTTGAAGCAAAATATTTGCAAATAGAAAACGTTTGAGATTGTTTGAGAGCTAATCGCCGCATGACAGAGAAAAATTCACACGTATGTACGTGCATATAAAGAAATTTGTGGGAGAGATCAATTGGGTTCAGCTTTCATGGGTATCCCATGCATGGATGAATGTCACATTTAATTGTCTTCAAATTGTTGTAGGTTTGACCTTAGCTTAAACAATGCATTTGCTATCCCGGTAAAGCATTATGTACAGAGTGGGCCAAATACAAGTTTTTTTTTTTTTTAAATGCAATAAAATTAACAAAATTTAACTTTTTGCATGTATTATGGCTTTGTTAGTAAAAGTAAACATTCCCATTAATCATGGAACACAACGTCGTTCAAGTGGCTGGCTCGGCAGGCTTCGCAGTAGCGCATTCTGTTATTCCAATTTTCCAAGACCTTGTTGATGGTTTCGGGCTGTAGCTCACGGGTTGCTTGGATGATATTGGCCTTAAGTACTTGAATCGTTTCCGGATTGTTGGCAGAACATCGGTCCTTTACGGTTCAAGTCCTAAGGGGTCAAATTGGTCAAATTGCAGCTTCGAGGCGACCAATTTGCATCGCCAAGACGGCTGATAACAGGATTTGGGAATTTGGTGTGCAATAGATCGATTGTGGCATGGGTTTGTGAGGCATGGCGCGCCATCCTGCATAAACCAGAGGTCGTCCAAATTCATGTTTCCAATTTTAGTAAAAAAAAAGTCGGTTAACATGGCTCTGTAATGCCCACCGTTGACCGAAACGTTTTCCCTAGCCTCATTTTCGAAGAAAAATTGTCCAATGATGCCACCACTCCACAATTCGCAGCAAACTGTCACTCTCTGTGTGTGCATCGACTTCTCGACAATAACGTGCGGGTTTTCCAAACCCCAGATGCGGCAATTTTGTTTGTAAACGTAGCCGCCGGGATGAAAATGCGCCTCGTCAGAAAAGATGATTTTTCGTCCATATCATCTTCTTTTTAAATAACGCACTGTTTGGGCTACACAGCACTTACTTTGGAAATAAGTTTCCAATTTTTCCCAATGTTGTTCAGGCGTAAAGCGACTCATTTCTTTCCGCGGAGGTATGATATGATTTTATTTATGTCAAGATTTCGAGCGGGAAACAGTTGTCAGTGTCAAAATAACCTATGCTTTAATAATAAACCACTAGATTGTCCACCCTGTAGTATAGGTATAGCCTGGTTAGACTAGAACCAGGATTCCTATATGTAGAATTCCGGGATTTTATCTTTTGTCGTCTTCAGTCGTCTTTTCAGGTACATTTTTTCCCGGCAAGAGAGTTTTGGAGAGATTGGAATAAATAATAATATGACGCTGCAATGTCAGGAGCATGCAATGTTGTCATAAAGAAATGAAACACCTTTCCTGTTGATCAATTACAACCTCTTTTTTTAAATTTCTTGCTTCAACCGTATTAATTGCTGGTAGAGATTCGAATCAATCATTTGGCCAGGTGATAGTAGCTCAAAGTGGATGATATCCTTATAGTCCCATCAAACACACAGCATCACCTATCTTGTCATCAATCCCGGCTTTGAGACCGTTCTTGAAGCTTCACTCTATTTTCGACCAAGACCGTTTCCGAACAATATTGTCGTATGTCAGGCCCGTGTTCAACGAAGAAACGGTTGTTGCATTAAAAATGCTTCTTTATGAGTTTCCTCAATCGCAGTGAAAAATGTGCTTCCAAAATTGGTTCAAAAGCATGCAACATTGTATTGATCTTCATGGAGAATATTTTGAAAAACAATAAAAGGAATTTCAATAAAAAATATTTGTTTTTTCATTATTAGGCCAGATATATAAATAGCAACTCTCATATGTGTTTTTGATTGAACCAGTTTAACCAACATAATTTATTTTTATACTCGTCTGAAAAAAAGCTTAGGAGGCTTAACTTTTGCACAGGGTTAAGGGTTGTTAAGATCAGAAAACACAAAATTAACAATTTTCCTAATACAATAATTTTTGTCGTCTAAACCGCTCGATTACCCCACTGTGCGTTGTTTCGCCAACTTGTTGATAAAATTTCCCTCATGATTATTTGTTTGCAGGGATGTTGAATAAAAAAAAAAACAAAATAAAAAAAATTTACAAACAAGCTTAAAACATGGACATTAAAGACATCGTTAACAGGCTCCAATCTCTGTTTTTATATAAAACCAAAATTGTTTTCAATTAAATTCTTGTTTTTGCTCTTGTTATTCTTCTGCTTACGTCGCGACGCGTCGTTGCTGCTGCTGCTGTTGCTTTCATGCCATAAATCTTTTTTTAAGTTGAAACATTAAAGTTAAAATAACTGCAACCGCCACACGTACTACTAGCGATAGGGAACGGGCAGCAGTGACATTTTATTCATCTGTCCATGTTCCATTCTTCCGCTCTCTGCTACAACAACGTGCCATTTGTAAAGAATATTGACGTTATATCAAGTTCACTTCTATAAAAGTGAAGTGAAGCACAAGTAACCACTTGACACATTTCTAAATACCACTCTGAGATGATTTCTAAAAGATGGCCGCAGTGGCTGAGCATCAATAAAATTTTTTAATATTGTTGTTAAGTACGAAAAAAGCCTCGTGCGAAAGAAACTCAGGTGCAAACTTTTATTAAGTTTTAAGTGAACTTTTAGTTATTAAATATTGTTGACATCAAATGGTTACTCTTGAAATTCACTCGAATAAAAAGGTGTTTAAAGTCATTAACTGATGTCTTGTTAATAAAGAGCTGACATTTTTATTGCAACATAACTGGGAGCAAAGTTAATTTTGACAAATAATTTAAAACGTTTTTCATGTCTTTAATTGCGTCAAGTTGGTTGAATTTTATTTGCCAGCGCAGCATATTCTTTGGGCGCTATCCGACTTCATTTCTTATCATGCTGCTCGCTATCGTTTTTGCTTTCATCAATTTCATCACTATCAACACCATCAAAAAAAGCAGCAAAATGTTTATGCGGGGGCAGTATGAGATTCATTTATTGTTAAGTAACTGATATTTAAAATGTATTGAGATCCAATCATTTCACTAAAGTGAAGACAAGACAGTGACTGAAGAAAAATCGTTTTCTTATGATACGGTTGCTGAAGAAGTTAGTTTAAAAAAATCCCACTACTTGTGAGTACTTCCGTCAATAATAGTGTAAATGTGACTCAAGTGTGAAGTATCGGTCTTGGACTGTGTTAATTTATTTGCCGTTACGTGATTTGTAATATTAATAAGTTCGCTGTCGTTCGCTTCATAAACTCATAAACTGTGGTATCCAATTTGTATGGTTTTCAATACAAGTCGAACAAAAACTAAATTTAAACAAGCCATACGCCCCTCAACTTTCGAATGGCAGTGTTTTGAGACACCCGCACAGTATGTTTTTAATGTTAATTTAATCGTTTTTAATTTATCGTTTTTATGAACCGTTCATTCATGTGGCGTGTCAATTAACACCAGATGCTTGCCAACCATCCAAGTTTTTTTTTCTTTTTTATATAGATACTTCGTATGAACTGCAACAAGATCAAGTTCAAGTCCACATTTGAAGTCACGATATGTGAACCCAACTAATATACACAACTAATTGTTTGTGAAATCAGTGCAGACAATTCAGTTATAATTAATTAATTTATCGCTTTACATTCTCATTTTATGAACATCATAGCGGCGGCATTAATTTAAATTTAAGCTGGTTTATACCTACAAGAAAACCGAGAATCCCCTTGTTAATGTACTTAATATTTATATTGGATCTCGTATTTTATGAGTTCTTTTTTTTGAATTGAGACACGCGAAACTCGTCAAGCATCTAATTATGTGAATATCATTTATTTTCCTAGACGTTGTTCTCTTTAGACAATAACTTATTAAGACACAAGAAAAGCCGGCTGTCTGGGGTAGTGATGATAATGCAACAAGACTGAACACATTTAAAAAAGTTATTGTCGTGATGTGCCAAGTTCAGTTTTGAACGACGAAAAGTTCATCTTAAAACTCATCTTATTAAAAATGTCTAAGAATTGCTTAGATCTTTCTTCTTAATCCCTTTAATGAATACCAGGTTGTTCAATAAGTTTCTAGAATAGAAATAAAAAACATAATTTTATGGCTTGAAATGCTTTTTATTAATAAATTTATTCTCCCAGAACCAGGGGCGGTTCCAGGAATATATTTCGGGGGGGGGGGTTTCAAAAATATTTATGTACGTTATATATATAAAGGGTAGTTAAATTTTAAAGGCCGATGTTGATTTTGAATAAAACACAAATTATTAAGGAAATTATTGTCGTTTTTTTATTATTATGATAATATTGGTATGGTTCAATTATGCATGGAACAAAATATCGGCTAAATGGCCGCCGCGACCTCGGCGGCACACCTCCATCCGATGGCCTAAATTTTCGATGACGCCGAGGCATAAGTGAGGTTCTATGCCGTGAATGTGCCGAATTGGCGGGGTGCAATAAGGCCAACGGCAATAAGGCCGAATTAGCTTTATTTCCTTTTCAAAGAGAAATAAGGCCGAAATTGTGAATTTGGTTTTATTTCCATTTGAAAAGTAAATAAAGCCTAAAAAAAAATTCAGCAAAATGGTAATAAGGCCGAAAAATAATTTTTGCAAACTAAGGATTATTTTTTATAATTATTTTTAATAAAAAGTACGCACCCTGTAGTCTGTTGTTTGAAAAGTTACTGGACTCAGCGCAGGTACTCAATTTGCAAGAGAACAGTTGCCATTGTCAACCTCAATGTGCTTGTTTTCGTATCAACGCGAAAAATTTATTAGTAGTAGTTCAATAGTGAAGGTGAAGAAGTTTTAATATTATAAGGAATGAGCGCCGCAGGCAAAAAATTTTTATTAAAAATCGCGGCGATTTATTATAAACCTGCGGCGCTCATTCTTTATAACATTAAAGCTTCATTAAAAATTTTAGTAAAAATCGCGCATATTTTATAAATTTTCATTCATAGCTTTTACGTTTATATTTTACATTTTTTTCTCGACCACTAACAAAAAGATGTATGTTCTTTAGCATTTAAACGATCATATTTTTCGCGGATATATATTTCTATTATTAGAATAAGATATCCTAGTCTTCTCAATAAAAAATATGTAAATTTTTCAGACTTTCACGATTTTTATCTCCTAAACCATTTGAGACCTACCTATTTTTTTTTTGCAGCATTAGATTTAGAAGTTCCATACACATTTAAAAACAAAAAAAAAAAAAAAAAAAGAAGCGTGTACCTAGAGTGCAATTATTCCAAAATATGTACATTTTTCAAACTTTCACGATTTTTATTTCCTAAACCATTTGAGACCGACCTTTTTTTGCAGCATGTGCATTAGGAGCTCCAAATGCACATTTAAAAAAAAAAGAAAAAAGGAGCATGGGCCCTAAAGTACAATTATTCCAATACTTTATATCTTTAATTTTTCATTAAATAAAACTAAAAAAACTTATTTGATGGCGTTTTAAGATTGGTTCCTTTTAAAGAGAAATAAGGCCAAATTGGCTTAATTTCTTTTTCAAATGGAAATAAGGCCGAATTCGGCCTTATTGCACCCCACCGCCGAATTATCTCATCCTTTAGCTTTTGAATTGTTGCTGGCTTATCGACGTACACCTTTTCTTTCAAATAACCACAAAGAAAGAAGTCCAACGGTGTCAAATCACATGATTGGTGGCCAAATGACATCGCCACCACGTGAGATAACACGGCCATTGAATTTGTCGCGCAAAAGAGCCATTGTTTCGTTAGCTGTGTGGCAAGTGGCACCGTCCTATTGAAACCACATATCGTTCACATCCATATCTTCCAATTCGGGCCATAAAAAGTTCGTTATCATCTCACGATAGCGAAGACCATTCACAGTTACTGTCTGCCCGGCCTCACTTTGGAAAAAATACGGCCCAATGATGCCGCCAGCCCATAAACCGCACCAAACAGTCACTCTTTGTGGGTGCATTGGTTTTTCGACAATCACTCTTGGATTATCATTCGCCCAAATGCGGTAATTCTGCTTATTGACGAATCCACTGAAGTGAAAATGTGCCTCATCACTGAAGATGATTTTCTTCGAAAATTTATCATCCACTGTTGCCATTTCTTGCCACCATTCTGACCGTGTAAATGCAAGTCTTTATGCATAATGTTCATCAACGACAAACGTGAGAGGTGCAATTGTTGGGTACGAAGACGAGTTGAGGTGGACGGCTCTTCAGCCACACTATCGCGAACAGCAGCAATATTTTCTGCAGTACGAGCATGCACTGGTGTTTTCACATCTCCTACAGACCTGGTTTGTTCAAATTTTTGCACGATTTTTCCGATTGTACGCACATTTGGACGATTAAATTGACCGAAAAAATCACGAAGTGCTCGATATGCATTTTGATTTGAAAGCTCATTTTCATAATAAGCCTGAATAACTTTAACGGTTCAAATTGAGTTAGTCTGAAATTGAGAAATGTCAAATGAAATGCAGAAAAAAAGTTGACATTTAGGTGTGGTTTATATTCAACATCGGCCCTTAAAATTTAACCACCCTTTATATACATTAGAGCGGGATAATTTTTTTTTTCAAAAAATCGTAGGCGTGGGAAGAAACCGTTAGTCTTAAATCTATTTCAAGCCTATGGTTTTTCAAAAGAAGGTTATAAGTTGTGTTTTGCTGCAATATGTGAAAAAATTATTCCACTTATTGGAAAAAACTTTGCTACGAAAAAAATAGCCATCCACATTTCACTCCATATTCACTCCATATGATTGTGTGGTGCTCAGGATTATTTTTTTGTGTTAAATACCACAAGCTGACGCTGGGGTGAAGATAATTATAATAATAAAAGTTATTTCTCTGTTTATTTGACCAAAATACAAATCTAAAAAACCAACATAAAACCAACATCAAAATAAATAAAAACTACAAAAACCGGAATTTTCTCCATTACTGTATAAAAAAGAATTTCACGTCAAACTACAAAAACCGGAATTTTTCTCCATTACTGTATAAAAAGGAATTTTAAGTCTACACTTCCGATACTATCGAAACTGTGGGTTTTTAAATTAAGACTGTGCGGTGTTTGGATATATTTTATCCAAAAAATGTGGTGTTTTTGTGATTTCAGGTTAAGATTGTATGTGTGACTGTTTACAGCTACAGGCGCAATATCGCAAAAGCAAACAAAAACTGGAACAGAATTCAGTGTTTTAGCAATACGTGTAGAAACAGCTACAAACGTTTACAGCATAGGGGTGTGAATATTTAAAGTAAATTATAAGAAACCAATTTTTTTTTCTTTTTGGTACTCTTAGCCCACATAATAAACATCAGTACATCACATTTAAATACAGGTTCTTTTAGAATTTCGGCGGGGGGGGGGGGGGGGGGTTTGGGGTTTAAACCTGGATCCGCGCCTGCCCAGAACACTTGTTCCAACGGTCCTCTAATTTATGAATCCCATCGATGTAGTGGCATTTTCGGAAGGTCTCCGAAATACCCTTCTGTCGCACAGTGGTTTGAATGGTCAACCTAGCAGGAATAAAGTCATAATTTCCGTTTGGGAGTAGCTACACAGTTGAAATTTTTAGAGATGAAATATATTGTTTAAATGCTACTTCACACAGAAAAATAGGCGACATGTCGCTGCTATCACCTCTTGGTTTGATGAAAATAGTTTTTCACGTATGGATTTTTTTGTGATGTGAGAACAGCCAGAAATCAGAGGGAGCTAGATCTGGCGAATCAACTTTGATGTTCCAACACTTCGTACTTTAATTCACTGATTTTAGCGATGGTTTTTTATTGTGAGCAGGTGCGTTGTCCTCAGAAGAATAAAATGACTTTTTTCTTCTGCAAACCGGGTCTTTTTTTTTACGAATCGTTGCGTCGAGCTGATCCAAAAGGTTTCAATAATGTTCCGAATTAATTATTTTTCCAGTTTGGAGAAAATCCACAAACGAAATCCCTTTTGCATTCCAAAAAAACTGATGCCATAATCTTCTTTGCAGAATTTCGAACTAGAACTCGCTTAGGAGCCGAAGTACCAGATCCAAGCTGATCCAAAAGGTTGCAATAATATTTAGAATGAATTGTTTTTTTTCCAGTTTGGAGATAATTCCCAACGAAATCCCTTTTGCATTCCAAAAAACTGATGGCATAACCTTCTTTGCAGAATTTTGAGCACGATCTCGCTTAGGAGCCGAAGTACTAGGTCCATCTCCAGTTTGGAGATAATCCACAAATGAAATCCCTTTTGCATTCCAAAAAAACTGATGCCATAATCTTCTTTGCAGAATTTTGAACTAGAACTCGCTTAGGAGCGGAAGTACCAGATCCAAGCTGATCCAAAAGGTTGCAATAATATTTAGAATGAATTGTTTTTTGTTCAGTTTGGAGATAATTCCCAACGAAATCCCTTTTGCATTCCAAAAAACTGATGCCATAACCTTCTTTGCAGAATTTTGAGCACGATCTCGCTTAGGAGCCAAAGTACTAGGTCCAAGCTGATCCAAAAAGTTGCAATAATATTCAGAATGAATTATTTTTCCAGTAAAGAGATGATCCCCAACAAAATTTCTTTTATATCCCAAAAAAACTGATGCCATAACCTTCTTAGGACTCGCTAAGGAGCCGAAGTACCAGGTAATCTTCAGCTTCCTGTTTTTATTCAGGATCATCCATAGTGATCCATAGTCCATAGTGATGAATCTACACTGAAAAAAAAAGTTAGCTTAAAATTAAACACAATGTGTTCACAAAATTTGTTGTTAATTTGACTTTTTTTTTATATGTTTTTCAAAATTTTTAAATACATTTGCTCTTACTTTGACGAAATTTGTTGCAAGCTATTTTTTAAACACAAATATCGTCAAATTAATAACAATTGTCGTCAATTTTAAAACATTTTTTTTTCAGTGTACGTATAAAATCCTATTTAAAACGCTCCAAATATTGGTGAGAAAGTCTCAATCGATTGTATTTTTGTTCCAATACTTCACTTAAAAAAATGGCTCTCACTGCCTAATGAGATGTCTACGGCTCCTACTAAATCTCTCTTAGTCAATCGACAATCTTCCAAAAAAATATCATGTATTTTTGCTATGATTTCTGGTGTTGATGCATCTTTTGGACGTCCTTGACATGGATCGTCTTCAAGACATGTACGACCACGCTTAAACTCAGTAACCCACAGTAGTACACTGTTGCAAGTGAAGGTGAAGAGTCCTTAAGTCACTTCAAATAATTGTTCATGTATTTTTTTTGGTTGTACACCTTTCAAAAATAAAAATTCAATCACTGCACTATACTTGATATATTCCATATTAAAAAACAACACATTTACTTTGTACAGCTGTAAATATAAGACTGAGTTGTCAGTTATTCATGACACATTACGCGCGTTCAAAAGAAAGTAGTACCATTTTTAGAAAAATAAAATGGCGGACATACTACCGCCATAGTGTGATTCTAGAAACTTATTGAAAAACGTAGTATTATTAAATAAAATACAAATTTTTATAGAAATTTCTTTGAAAGTAGGTTTGCTTTTGAAAGATATTGGAAGTAAAATTTTTTTCTTCAAATTCCACCTTTTGTACTTAAAATTCAATCTTTTGTATAGGGTCTTTCAACAAGAGGTATTTTTGTGAAAAGAGCTGATAATTTTATGGAACACAATATCTGCCAAATATTCCCCCGCGGCTGTTCTTGCATATTTCCATCACTTTTTCGCAAAATTGCAGCTGTATCTCGCGAACAATATTGTCTTTGAGTGTTTGAATATTTGCTGGAGCATTGGCGTGAACTTTATCTTTAACGTAGCCCCAAAGAAAAAGGTCTAATGGTGTTATGTCGCACGATAGTCTCCATTTTGAGAAATCACGTCCAGCTAATTTTTCACGCAATAGAGCCATTGTTTCACTAGCTGTCTGGCATGTGGCGCCTTGCTGCTAAAAATAAACGTCGCCCACGTCCATATCATCAATTTCAGGCCAAAAAAGTCATTCAACATCATTCGGTAACGCAATCCATTCAGTGAAACTGTCGCACCAGCATAATTTTCGAAAAAGTATGGCCCAATGATGCCGCCACTACGAAAACCGCATCAAACGATTACTTATTGTGGATTAAGAGGTTGTTTGATTATTCTTCTTAGGTTTTTAGAGCCCCAGATGCGACAGTTTTACTTATTCATCCAGGCAGATGAAAATCGAGGACCATTTCGGGGTCTTTAACATACATCACTAACTTGTCCGATACGTTCGAATTTATCGATTAATTTCAGTATAGCTGTGCGAAAAGGAGCTTGATAATGGCCAAAAATAGTACGAACTTTACGAATCGTATTCGCGATATATTCACCGTTTTTGTAGTGAATTTTCACTTTTTAAATGCGTTGTGGGAGTGTGTATCGTTTCATATCTGCAAAATCTCCTGGTTTTTCTTATTCAAACGTCATGGAATAACAGTTGTTTGTTGCTACCAGAAAAAATGCTGGGAAATTTAAAATGACACCTCTTGTTGAATTACTCTATATTGCAAATTCAACTTAATAAAAACAAAATTAAATTTTTTACACTCATTATGAAACTTTTAAACTGGAGTTTTTTCAACTAGAGTCTTTGAAGTTTTAAAGTTTTAATCTGAAGTGGAAAAACAAATATCTCATGGTTTATTGTTCTTTATTTTTATAAAATTCGAATCAATTCGTCCAATACCTTTTAATTTTAAAAAATGTTTCCTTTCCTACTCTTTTTTAGCTTCCAAGAAGAGTTGTAGTTTAAACTAAGTAGGAGATGTCGATTTTTTTAAAATTTTATTTACGGGAATTTACTTTTGTCCGTGAACCTCCGCTTTGGAGTAAATGGGTTAAGCAAAGCACCAAAAAGTTTAAAGCTATTTATATCAGCTCTAAATGCCTTTCATCCATAATCATCATATAATAGGACATTATGTCGTATAACATCCACCTTCATATTTTTTCCAAAGGTGTGGCATAATAAGAAATTAATAGAAATCTGCATGCAAGCAACATAAACTGGGTATTATCATAAAAAAACTTTCGCCCAACAAAAAAAGACCAATAAAAAAAAACTGTATTAAATGAATTAAAAAAAAAAATACAAAATAGCTACCAAAACAAAAAATAAAATACTGCGTGCTAAATATCAATGAAGTTCTAAGAAATCAATTAACCAGATGCAACAAAGTTCTGCCAAATATCAAATGAAACCTAGCTATCATCAACATAACTAACTAGCTTTTCTTCGCAAACTTGAAAATGAAAATGCAAAAAAAAAAAAAACCAGTTATTTGAGTTTTTATTAATTCTCGGCGACGTTGAACGCATGAACATAAAAGATCATGAGTGGTGAAAACTTCATAAACAATCAAGAGCTGCCGGCTATTGAATGCCTTGTTCGACGCATACCAAAAACTCGTTTATTGCCCATAAACGGATATTTTATTTTATGGTCAAGTATCTCAAGCACTAGGTACTTGTACTTGAAGAATAATTAAGGTTCATGGCAAAACCGTTGAGCACCGGTTTAACTTTCGAGTGGAGTGAAGTTGAATGAAGTGAATGAGTTGAGAGTAAATCAAATATTTCTTTTTAAATACATAGGTTCATATAGATATTTTTATATATAAATAGATTTGATGTTGCTCGATACAGAATTCTAGGAATAGCTCTAGTTATCACAACAGAGCGAGTTTTTAAGATAATGGAAGTAAATTGGGGCAAATAAAAAATCTTTTCATAATAACTATGTATAAAACAAAGTACATAACTGCTAGAAAACAATACAAAAAAAAAAAAAAAATAAAAATATACGTAAAGCCTTTGGCAAATGTTGCTGTTATGTTTTGTTCTATAATAATTTTGCCTGAAAATCTATTTAGGTCAAAAATGAAATGAAAATCAAATTTTGCCTTGTAAGATAAGACAATCCATAGATTGATACTGATTTAATTTTTGAGAAGAACTACTTGAAATCAATTTACTCTAAAAGAAGAGTACACAAAGTATTTCTTTGTTGTACAGATTCCTATTAACAGAGCTTTTTACTTGTTTTGAACTACACGTGAACATGGCAGTTTAACGCCGCACAGTGGGGTATTCACCCATGAAAGATGGTATCAATTCAATTAGGAGACGGAGGAGTTTTTTGACATTTTTTTTAGTTACAATGCGTCCAAATAAGAAAAAAACAAGAATTAGTTGATATCCTTCAGTGGATTTTTTTTTTTTTAATTAAAAACAAATTTTTCATACCTACAAATATTGTCATTTTAAGTTTTTTTTTTTATATATTTTATTCACTGCCGCTTGTTAAGTCTTTCTCATTTGTGTCAAAAAAATCGACATCACTACTTTCACCTTTATTTTCATCATTATCTTCATCGGATTTTTCCGTATCTTCAGCGTTGTCTTCATTTGTTGGTGGTACAAGCAAATTAACAGCCATTTGTGGCAACTTTCGCAACTTCTTTTGTGGTAATTTCCTTTTGCTTGAAATTATTGGGTCTGAAGTAATTAAGAACCTATTTAAAATATCCTCAAGGGTTTTTTCTCTGCTTATTTTTCTTGAAAAATGCTCTCTGAAAGATTTAAAGTCCTTATTTCTTGCTTCTTGTGCCTCTTCTGAAAGTTGACCAATCGGCAATAAAGCATATTTTATGATTTCAGGGCCATGAATTAAGATTTTATGCACAGTTGGTGGCATATTATACCATGAGTATTTTTGTACAAAATATCTTGCTGTTTCAAGCGCATAGTCTCGAAATTTTTCGATGTTTACTTCGTGTCCACATGAAATTACGATTAAAATAATATGCATTCTCTTAATAAGCTCTACATCAATCTGGGTTATAGATGCTGTTATTTCTGCATTTTCAAAAAAACGTCGAGCAGTATTGCCGTCATTCGAACTTCCAAGCCCTGGCTTTGGTTTATCAATAACTAAACCAAGTTTTATTCTAAATTCTTTACGAATTCTCGACTTGTTTGCTGATACAACCTGTTTCTCTGCTTCCTCTCTTATCAACCATTTTTTGACTGGTAGCTTGTCAGCCAAATGTAGCAAGCACTCAAAAAATCGTATCCAACCATGTAGTGTTGATAAACCAAATTGAAGGTTTTCGACTTTTACATTTTTTTGAATCATTAAATCAATTGAATTGAATTCTTTAATAGTACATTCACATAAATAGCACCTCTGTGTAGATGTTGTTTCAGTGAGTGCGTTGCATACCTTACCGTCTACCATGGTTAGCATAAGGTTGTGGCTTACCTCGATTAATCTCTCTCCACATTGTTCAGCAGATTTGCTGAGGCCACATATTTGTGCTGCTACTCTATTTTTTTCTTTTTTTGACACATCTGCTGTTTCTTTAATAAACTCCATGCGAAGTGGGCGACAAAATCTTGTTGAAGAAGGTCGGGGATTTTGCCAAATAACTTTAGATCCACAAACTAATTTGATTGGGAGCTTAAGAAGAATAACAAAACAAAAAGAAATAAAAAAAAACATTGCATTGCAAATACAACACTGCCTTGCATTACATTGTTGGTGGGTGCCTGCACTTGCTTGTTTTGATTATAGCGGCGGGAGTTCTCTTACAAAAAGCTTAATAAATCCCGAAGAGGCAAACATGGCACAACCAAATTCTAAATACTTATTACGGACAGTCTATATTTAAAGAAAATCACAATTAGATGACAATGGTGCACAAAAGAAAACACTTTAACACCACTTGAATAACAAAAAACTTAATTTTTTTAATACATTTTTTAATCAACAAAAAATAGTTTTTTTAAACATTTACTCAAAAAAATTTGTATGCAGTAAAAACTACAATTACCCGAAATTGAAGGTTCCATTAAAAAAACTGTCCACAAATATCTTTTTTTAATAAAATTATATCTTTAAAAAACTTGAAACTTTCAGAAATTTCACTGCGCGCGAACGAAAGCAAAAAAAGTTGATTTTTAACCGCGATAACTTTTCAACCAGTAACGTCATGTTAACAATTTTTGTTGCTAGTGACGAAAAATTTTATTATCTTTAAACTGGTATCAAAAAGACGTTGGTACCTCAAAAAAGTTTTTTTTAATTATTGCCAGAAAAGCGCATACAATACCCCATTGTGCGCCGTGAAGCTTATTTTTGAAAACACGAACTCGAACTTCACGTGCATGTTAAACACGAACACGCACTACAGCTACATACTATGAAGTTACAAATGTAGGTATGTTTTCACGTTAACAAGGATTCACTTCGTAATGTAAATTCACGTCTTTATAACCTTCACGCATCTGAGCTAGAAGATTTCTACTTTGGAACTGTATTGGAATTGTTCTTGAGCTAAGTGAACTCCTTTGACTAGCTTCATATTGGGTCTAAATGAGCTCCAATACCTGGCTGAAGGCTAGCTTATCTTAGTTTCAAGGTGGGCCATAGACTTTTGTGAATTCTTTGAAATCTTTGGTCATAGCTGAATGATTCTATTCGGATTTGATCGGATGGACTGAAATTATCTCAGCTCCTAAGTGATTCATTGAAATTTTAAAGATTTTCATAGACGTTTTGGAGAACTATCTAAAATTAATTCGATGCATTGCAATTTTATTTGGTCATTGGATAAAAATTAATGATTGGCTTATCATATGCACTTTAATTTTCCCGGCAATAAGAATATGACTTCGATTAAGACGTGCAAAAAATTAAGAGTAACACCAAGGATCCCACTTTAATTACGACTAAGAATACGGCTAAGGCTGAGTTGTAGACCAAAAAATACGACTAAGGCTAAGACTAACACTACTTCGACTAAGAGGTCGAATCCCTGGTCCATGGACAGCAAGAAAGCAAAAATAGTTATTATATCATATAATCTTCTATTTTGTCCATAGGCTCCTTGGAAACCATTTAAGTCTTAATGACCCAGCTGTGACTTGCAATAATCTCAGTACTCCGAATTTGCCACAAATTTTGTCCCCTAAAGGTTCATTGGATGCACATTTTCCCCCTTGACCCACCTATGGCCTTTGATAATCTCAGTGCATTTGGTTAACCATAGTCATTCATTATGGAACCCATAAATGAAGTTTTTATTGAACCCATTATTGAAGTAAATGATCATCTATGACCAGCTATGGGCAGAGAGTGCTCTGAGAGCGTTAAAAGCAAGAATTGAGAGCAAAAGCTTATGTAGCAACACAAAACGCAACAACAAATCAAAGATAAAAGACAAACATAGAAACTTTCAATGTAGTGGTGCCCATATCCGTCTATGACCCATCTATAACCTTATAATCTCAATCTATTTGGAGATATTATCATCTATTTTTGACCAGGGAGTCCGTAGAGCCTTACTTCCACCATTTTACATACACACATAGTTGTGAAAAAGATTTTTCACGAATTGGATTCCATACAATTTGAAAATCGCTCAAAAAAGGCTCGTATCGATTGGTGCAGACACCCTCAAGAAATGCAATCGCCGGTGCTTCTAAAGACGTATGTAAATAAAATCGTAACGAATCATGGAAAGAAAACAGCAGTCGACAGTGTGGGTCTTTCAAGATGAACTTAACCAACAAAAGTTGTTAGACAAAAGTTGATCCAACAAAAGTTGTTCTGGCTCGAAGCAGTTCAAAGCAAATGTTTGCCTATTTCCTCCAAAAAACTGGCCTTGTGGCCACGTTACGACTTGAGACACGTCTAACGGTCAATTCGGAATGATACACAACCATTTGTTTGCCAGAAGTGGTCCGTGAAATAAGGATAAACAAGCGTCAAAGTATTAGTCTTCATCAAGAGACATCAGCTCATACAAAGGCTGTTTTTGGTACCCAAAAAATCGAATTATTGGGTCATCCGCCGCGGCGCGCCGTACTGTTCTGATTTGTCACCCAACGAATTCTTTTTGTTGTTGCACATCAAGGACAAACTGCATGGACAAAAATCGTGGACGATTTTCGACGCCAAAAAAAGTTGACGCGTTCAAACACTATATTGTGGACGTGTCTCAAGCGGAATACGATAAATGGGCTCTCCGCAAAATCGCTAAAAAAACCCAATTTTTTTCCATACGAATTTCCAAAAAAAAAAAAAATTGGGCGATTTTGCATTTTTGTTGGGTAAAATTTCGTTAGTTCTTTTGTATGTTGGGCGAAATTTTACTTTCCGGTTTTGGGCGATTCTTCATTAATTTTTGGGTAATTTTTTATCTGGGCGATTTTTCATTAATTTTTGGGTCATTTTTCATTTGGGTGATTTATAATTTTTTTTTTTTTTCTTTTTTGGGCAATTTTCTTTTTTGGGCGATTTTGGGCGAGCCGGATAAATGTTATGACAAATGGTTCGAATACATGCAGAAATGTTAAAATAACTAGAAGGATTATTAAAGGAAAATGTATTTATCATTAAAAAAGAATATTTCGAAAAACAATAAAACAATAATAATAAGATATTTTCAGTAAGAAAAAGGAAAATTGATCGTTATATTAAATTCCGAAATATATATAGCAACTGTCGTATATTGCATTTGGTCGATATGGTGAAAAGTAAGAGTAGACATTGATGTCCTTTCACTACTCTGAAAGTTCCAGATTTATAATTTATAATCATGACCTTTTTTGTTTGTTTTTATTTTTAATCATGTGTATAGGGTGTTTTTTTTAGGGGTTTGTTTTTCGAATAGAGATAAAACACAAGAAAATCGTTTTAATGTCTATCAATTTGGCTTTATTGGAAGGATAATTTTATGCCATTAATGCTTAAATATGATTTCGGGCATGTGGCCGCCGCGGCTGGCTCGAATAAAGCCAATTCTACAGGTCCAATTTTCAACCACTTTTTCGAGAATATGGGGCCGTATGTCGGCAATAACGCCACGAATGTTGGCCTCCAAGTCCCCTAACGTTTTTGGTTTGTTGGCGTAGAGGAGCGATTTCACATATCCCTAAAGAAAATAATCCAATGGTGTCAAATCACACGATCTTGGTGGCCAATTGACAGGTCCATTCCGCGAAATTATGCGCTCATCGAATGTTTCCTTCAATAAATCGATTGTGACGTGCGCTGTGTGGCATGTAGCGCCGTCTTGTTGGAACCACAACTCATCCACATTCATGCCATCCAATTCGGGAACAAAATAGTCGGTTAGACCTATACCGGTCTCCATTAACGGTAACTGACTCTCCAGCATTATTTCGGAAGAAGTATGGCCCAATGACTCCACCAGCCCATAGAGCACACCCAACAGTCAGTTTTTGTGGATGTAATGGCGTCTCAAGGATCTCATGTGGATTCTCTTCACTCCAAATGCGGCAATTTTGCTTGTTGACGTAGCCATTCAACCAAAAATGAGCCTCATCACTGAACACAATTTTGCGATGAAAATCAGCATCGAGATCAATCTCATTTTCGGCCCATTTGCAAGCGTTGTTCTTTTGTCAACCTGTTCATGATGAAATGGCAAACCAAACTGAACATAAATGACATTAGAGTTGCCAGATTTGACCACAAAATGCCAGTTTTATCTCTATTCGAAAAACAAACCCCTAAAAAAACACCCTTTATTACGGTTAAAAAAGTATATTGCGAGGAGTATTGATGTTAATAAAAGCTTTATCAAGGCTAAAATTAAGCGCATTTGCTGTCTATTCGGTCTTCTTAGTTATTGGAATGTTTCCAAACATTTTTGTTTTGTATGCAAATACAATTTATCTAACTGCAAACAACACTTATTTGAATATTACATTTTTTCTAAACATAAAGCCTTCTTGATAAACTTTCTCAGTTAATTCTCTCATTTTGAAGATAGCAAATACTTTTTATTTTGATTCATGTAAATTCTCGTTAATTGTACAAATGTTTGCATACCGCTAAACACATTCAGCGCACAAAATTTTTCTCCGTGTATCTGTACCCAAATTGATAAATACAAATTTGCTATTCTATGATGACCTTTATTATATCGAAGATTGTTTCAATAACCTTCGTTTAATTGTTGATTATTGCTGTGATTTTTAATCGAAATCATGGTTATAATTAATCTCAGACAAAAATGTGTTCGTAACATAATTTTTATTTTTAAATCTTTCTGCATTGAAATGTTTTCAAACAATGAAATTGAGTAATTAAATACTTGCCGCTTTACTCGAAACACTGTTGGTTTGTATCTTTGTTTTGTTTTGTTCTTTTAATGATTGATTAATGTGTGACCTGACATTAAACAATTTAAAAATGTGGACACTTAACATGGCATTTTTCAGTTATTACTTTTTGTGTTGAGCGGTCGGTCGATGAGACATGATAAAATGTCTCGTTTGTTTATTAAATTGTGACGCCGCGGGGAGTGACACATAGAAAGTGAAACATTTTAACACATACCTTTTTCATTTTGCTTTTTCTTTTTTTTTTTTTGACACCAACGAAGGTGATACACCTTTTAACAAGAAACTGCCACATAACTGAAATGGAGAGCATTAAATTCTGATGTTTTTGGGAAACCCACACTTCCATATAGCTTCTATAAAAGTCAAATACGAAACTAAGCTTGCACAAATCCTGCATAATAGCCTGCCAGCGGCAGGTTCAGCGGTCTTTGTCCTTCGTCCATAGTACGAGGGTTGCTATTTAAGGGGGACTATATATCCAGAGTCCGAAAAAAGGTCATGTTTGTGATTTTTTTTAAGGAAACCTAAGGGATATTTTTAAATGAGGGGTTTTATACTAAAAATATACACATTCAAGAGTATGTTTAATTTTTTTTTTATTAAAAAAAGTTTAATATTAAGGTAGATACAGCATTTTTTATAAAGCGGTGTGAAAAAAGGTGAATTGCGGTGACCAAGATTGCTCCTCCTAAATTCATCTGAAACAAAAAAACGAAAAATATTATTAACTACGTACTTAAAACTCGTACTTTTCATAGCCGATTTTGATAATATTATTTTTTCACAAAATGGCGGACTTCCGAACGTAATTTAACGATTTTCGACCAAAAATTCGGTTCATTCACTAGGCTATAGTTTATAGGCTATATTTTCGGCTTGAAATTTTGACCACATATTTTTGAGACTTAAAGCTTTAAGTTCTGTGTATATTTTTGAAAAGAAAGGGTAAATAACTGGGTATAAAACCCCCCTTAAATATCTGGCCTTGGCACCATTAAGTGCCAACACTTACCATTTGATGTTTCCATTGGAAACTTGAAATTGTTGAACACACCCTTCTTCAGGAAATTTTGCCATTTGAACGCGATTTGTGTTGTTTAAAGTAACTTGAATTTGTCATCTCAGGCAAAAAATGAGATTAACTCGTGAACATTTTTGTGCGATTATTTTTCCTTATTTTCGACGCAGATTATTAAGACAAGAATGCATCGATGAACTTTAAACTTTATACAGCGGTAAAGCACCACCCTACAGCACTATAAAAAACTGGTATAACGAATTCAGTCGTGGCCGAGGCATGCTCCAGGATGAATTTCGCGCATAGTTTGGCCGTAAAAAAGATTTCTTCACGTTGAATCTCACATAATTTGACAAACAATAAAAAAAGTCTTGCATCGATTCGTGCAAGAAACTGTTGAAAAAATACGATCAAGGTGCATCAAAGGCTGTGTATAACATCTTCTCAGATGACGAATGATCGATTTATGCATATGAGCCCGAAACAAAATAGCATTCTACTGTATGGGTCTTCCAAAACGAGCAAAAACCAACAAAAGTTATAACCTCAATGGGAGTAGAAAAAGTGCTTCCAAAATTGATTCAAACGCATGCATAAGTGTGACGCATGCTTCTTCATATATGTATTTTTTTTTCTAGCTTTGAACCAAGGATTTCAGGTAGATTCAGTCAAGTCTGCCTTGGTTCGAAAATGGGGTGCTAGATTAGTGGGAAGGAAAGGGCAATCAAGTGAAACACGTGTAGGATGTTCTAAGCGTAGTGGAAAGCCAAGGAAACATGTGAATTTGAATCAGAGGCAAGTGTTATGCCTTAACCTCAGTCAATTCAAGTTATAAGACAATCTCATCCGCAAACTTCTCTACCATCAACTACAGCTTCAAGTCGTAAATATTGATGAATTTTAATTTCAATTGATTAAAAATGAGGATAGAAAATTTAGAAAGTTTAAAGCGAAGGACCATGGCCTGGCCGGGAATCGAACCCGGAAACTCTGGGGCGGCAGTCGAGTACGCTACCAACTCGACTACCGAGGTTGCCAAGCTAGAGAACTCAGCCGACAAAGTGAAGTATGTGTAATTTTGTAGTGATTTCCGTCGAGTAAAGAAAATTTGAAGATCTGCAAAGCTTCCAAAAACTTATAAATGCGAAAAAATATTTTATAAGAGTATTTTTAGGTATAAGAAACAATTTTCCTAAAATTGTGAGGGCGCCCATTCTTCGAGCCGTCTTAGTTTGTAACTTGTATAAATTTACTTACCGAAATCGTATGGAAGTAACATCGAAGCTTCTTATAAGGCTGCATGCTGTAAAGTCTTTGAAGCATATTGTAACAAATACTATGAAAGCCACCCTTAGCCCCAGCCTCTGTATGTACACAGGCACTATAAATTTATTTACCGAAGCCTTATAGAAGTATTACCGAAGCTTTTGGCAAGGCTGCAATTTGTGAAGTACTTTACGCATATTGTGACAATTGCAATTTTTCCATTTCCATTTTCAGAACCTTCAACTGATAGAGTTTTAATGCTTATTTCTGTATAATAATGCATCTACAGTGGAATTGCTGACATAAATATTTTTTATTTTTTCTCAAATATTATAGTTTCGGTTAAGCTTCCATAAATAATTTCGAATAGCCTTACACGAGATGCTTTTCGAAGTTTAATAGAAGTTCAAATAATTTGAAAAAAAAAACAAAACAATAAAAAGTTCACCTTTCGGCTGTTATAGAAGTAATAACGAAATAGTTTCGGTTAAGTTTCCATAAATAATTTCGAATAGCCTTACACAAGATGCTTTCCAAAGCTTAATAGAAGTTGAAATAACTTGAAAAACACTAGAAAACTTCGCCTTTCGGCTCTTTTAGAAGTCATTGAGCTCTTTTATAGAAGTCACGAAGTTTTTATGACTTCAATAATTGCCGGAAGCTTAATAGAAGCTTGTGTGTTGGTAAGCCAAAAAAATATTTTTGTCTTTTTATGTATTCTTTTATTAAAATTAAATATAATTATAAATTAATCATAAAACTTATACAAAGGCACTTGCAACAAGAGCTATCAGGTCGCATTTTTAAAAAATTACTACTATTTCCAGCAATCTCTTAAAATATTGATTAATTCTTATTTTTTCTTTCAGCTCGCGTAAACAAACAAGTCAACGCAGTGATAAAACTTCTTCAAGGCCGGATTCCAGATTGTGACTCATCACAGTAATAACACAAAATCAAGACAAGATAACAACCCATTGACCAAGAATAGCAACACGTTTAAATTATAAGTTATTGTCCAGAAATTTTAATTAAGCAAAAAAAAAAAATGAACCAAAAACCGTTATGAATGCTAAATAGCCGGAACGAAGGAAAAAAATTATTAAAAATACACAAACTATTCCCACGTTAAAATATTCAAGCATTGATTTTTTGCATTAACCTAAAAGGCTGAAAAAAAAGACGACAACAGAATCATTCTGTTGGCGAAAGCAACAGAAAACAAAACGAAAAAAAAAGAAATTTTAAATTCACGGATGTGCAGATAAACCTGTGTGAATCAAGATATTCGAAATACAAGCAGCAACAGAATATTCCACACAAACACAAAAGGAAACAATCAACAACACCAACAACACCAGCAGCAGCAGCAACACATCCGAGGTGCATCCATGCCGTGCTTTGAACCTCAAGATCACATCACAAGAAACTCCAAGCAAGCAACTCCAAGAATTGCAACAAACAACAAAGATTAGTTACACACGAACAGCAACGAATTCACTCATAAATAAACAAATACTTAGACAGTCAGTCAGACAGTGAGAGACACGAAACGCCGCCGCAAAGTTTTTTTAAAACAATGACAATGATGCTCATGCGACGAAAGACAACGTTTCTTTGCAATTCGTGATTTATTTCTGTTCAATTATAAGTTTATTTAAGCGATATTTTTTGTTATTATTTTTTTTGTTTTGTTTTTTTTTAGACTCTTAAGTTTTAAAAACTCAATTATCGCTTCTTTTATTTGTTCATTATTGTTATTAGCATAAATATCATTTCATTTATTTAAAAAAAAAACAATTTTGTATATTTATGTAACCAAACGATTATCCCCACTCAACACATCCCCATAACTACTGACCATAAAGTATTTGCCAATTGTGCACGACAAAACGTTTATTCAAACTTACACACACACACACACATACAAAAGTCAGTCACACACAGACGTTGTTAATATGTCCGCCTTAAACCTTTCGAGAAAACTACGTGGACGCATGCGCTCCAACACATGTCGCATCATTTTGCTCACCTCACTAGTTTGGGTCATCGTGGATTTTGTGCTGATCGCCCATTACTCGGATTGCATCGGTAAAGATGGATGGCGATGTAAACGAAGCGGTGAATACAACGTTGAGGTGAGTCTAATTTTTTATATATATTTTTTTTTCAATGATTTTTTGTTATAATCAATAGGCCATGTTATTGAATCAAATAAAATTTGATCGCTCATCATAAAGTAATTAGAAAAACCGGTTTATAAGAGCACTTTATAGCCTCAAATAGTTATTAAATTTTGATTTGACGTGTAAAGGTCTTTAAAATCTATGTATATTAATGGTACATTAATGATATGTCACATTGATGAAAAAGTAATAAAATCAAGCACAGGGTTGTTTCAGTTATTTCTGAACATTTTTCTTAACTATCTGAAGCCCCGCCCGCTTCGCCACGCAAAAACATAAAACCTTTTAAGGTTAAGGTTTGTTTCGTCTAAAAAACCCATTTTTTATGAAATTTTTAGAAAAAAACTATAACAGTAGGTTTATTGTGCATATTATTATATAAAAGTACAACATTTTAAGAATATTTAAAAAAAATTTTGTTAAAAAATAGAGAGAAATAACGGATTTATTGAAGATTTCCGCAGGTGCCTCGAAAAAAAGTCTTTGTGCGGTGACCAGCCTACAGTATCACTGGATCATCTGAAACCAAAAAATCAAAATGCTTTCTTTAGTTTATTACTTTCTCTTTCCAGTGACGTTAGTTTTTTTTAATTTTTCAATTTTTGGCACCATTTTGAAACCAAAATATCGATTCTTGACGAAAAAAATCTTCCTATTTGTTATTGTAAAATTGTTATTAATTAAAAAATTTAAAAACTCGACGTCACTTGAGAGCTATTTATATGTAGAATATGTGGTAAAAATTTCAAAACGATCGGTTCAGTAGTTTTTTCTGTAGGCTGGTCGCCGACTTTAAAAATTACATGTTTGGGAAAATCGATTTAAAGTTTTGTAAACTAAGCAACACCAGTTGGAGGTACCGTCATTCAACCTACTGTAACTTCGTTAGTTTTGCTCCGAATGACCTAAAAATTTAATACAATATTCTTCAGATGTTGTACTTTCAGAAACAAAAATAAAAAAAATGAAAAAAAAAAAGTTATCAAACCTTACCCCCTCCCCCCCCCCCCCCTTAAATTCACCGCGAACCATTGGGATGGGAGGTGTCAAAACGTCTTCGCCTTCGAATTTCCCATTAAAAATCATTGCTTTTATCGCATTTCTCAATTTTTTTTTTTTGATGGCAAACCTGGTGGCAGTACAAAGTTTTGGTTTTTTAATGTTGCGAAGCATAATGATCGGCGCTCCAATTTTTAGCCGCAAAACGTGTGGTGGTATTGCTGGCAAATCAATGGTCTTTAAAAATCCTGTAAGATAATTCACCACCTCTTCCTGATTCATGATGGTATCCACTTGTTATCGCTTGTATCCGCTTGTTAAATCACTTTTGGAACACTTTACGAATCAGTTCTTCTTTTGATTAAGTGAAATGACAAAAATCGTTTGATAGTGTTATCATTCCTGTATTCCTGTCGACTTGAATTGTACCATCCCCAATTTTCAACAATTGCTTGAAAAATTATGTGTTCTTACATTTTTCCACAGAATTTAAGATTTCAAACATGCGTTTATTTCATCGGCAGCAGTAGATTAAGGAATGAATGAAAGCGTTTGTCTAAAGTCTCCAGCTAAAAGTATCAAAGCACCGCCAAACAAATCTTGATTTCCTCGCAGATCTTTCATTGTTCTATTAAATTTTTTGTTAGACATTTATCCCAAAAGAATATCGATTATTTTATATAATTTTTCTTACGCTTTTTTAAAAAAATGTTTTTGAATTTTTTTTTAAATTGTCTTACCTGTTAGTAGGTAAAATTATTATTTACATTTAAAAAAAAACACCAACTAAATTGGTTGAAAATTACGGGCAGCAAAGGGAAACAGAAGCTATTTGCTATTAAAGGGAAACAGACGCTATTTCAGACAGTTTGTTTTACATATATAGATGAAAAAAATTTAGGTGGCAACCCTATGATAAGAGAATTACATAATTTTGAAATTCTGATAACGGATTTGGATTCAGCGACCCATTTTTGCCAACAGTTCGCCCTAGCACCGAATGCGTAAAAAGAAAACAATTTTAGATGATAACTCTATGGAAAAAAATTACATTACTTTTTAATTCTGACAACGGATTCGGATTCAGCGACCCATGTTTAGCTTAAGTTCACCCAGCACCGAATTCGTAAAAATGTAAAAATTTAGGTGGCAACCCTATGGAAAAAAATTACATAATTTTTGAAATTCTGACAAGGGATTCGGATGCATTAGCCCATTTTTAGCAAGTGTTCGCCCCAGCACCAAATTCGTAAAAATTTAAGTGGCAACCCTATGGTAAAAAAATTACATAATTTTTGAAATTCTGACAACACCATTTTAAGCTAGTGTTCGCCTCAGCACCGAATTCGTAAAAATAAAGAAATTTAGAAATTTAAATGAAATCTAGAAAAACTTTAATTAAAGATCTATGCATATTTAGGGGGGGTTATAAACCCAGAACTTTTTCTTCAAAGCATTTTCTTAAAGCTTTAAGTCTCAAGAATACGTGGAGAAAATTTTAATTTGATATCGCAAAAAATAACAAAGTTATAGCCTAGTAAGTGAACCGCCTTCTAGAGCGCGCAGTGCTGGCCCTTATTTTCAAATTTTATTTTTAAAGTCGGTGACCAAGATTTCTCAAAACTCAGTGGAACCGATCGTTTTGATTTTTTTGCAGGCTTATTTTATTCATAATAATATCGTACTTGTCATAGGATTTTTTTTCGTAGTTTCGTTCATTTTTTATAGGCAAAATAATGACGAATTTTTGGTCGAAAATCGTTAATTTACGTTCGGAAGTCCGCCATTTTGTGAAAAAAACAATATTTTCAAAATCGGCTGACAAGTACGAGTTTTAAGTATTTAGTTTAATAATATTTTTTATTTTTTTGTTTCAGCTGAATTTAGGAGGAGCAATCTTGGTCACCGCATTTCACCGTTTATTTAGAGCGTTCTACAAAAAATGCTATAATATAAAATATTAAATTTTTTTAATAAAAAAAAACTAAACATACTCTTGAATGTGTATATTTTTAGTATAAAAAACCTCATTTAAAAATATCCCTAAGGTTTCCTTAAAAAATTCACAAACATGACCTTTTTTTCGGCCTCTGGGTATATAGTCCCCCTTAAGATGGAGCATAACCGAAACATGGAATATAGGTTAATAAGATTCTGACAAAGATTATTTCCAAAAATTAAAATTCCCACTCATGAATAAGTGGACGAAAGATACCAAAAATTATATGATGTGCCACCACCAACGCAAAAGTGGGCGTGAATAACACTAAGTACCTACACGAAAAGTGGGCGTGAAGTACACGAAAAATTAAACTTAAGGACGATTAAATGAGATTCATATCAATAAAAAGTAGATAAAAGTTGCAATAAAAGTCTATGTGATTAAAAATATTTTTGGCAAAATGGTAATGGCACGATGTCGATAAAAAAAATATTAAACTTAAAGACATTTAAATGAGGTTCATACCAATACTAGAGAGCTGCACAAGCATGTGAAAAATTACTTGCAAGCCATCTGCCATTATTCAAGTACTTCGTCTCTTCCACCGTCACATTTAAAAACGAAGGGTTGTAAGAAAATTGTTTGACATGTACTTAAATTCAAAACAAACATATAACATAACATCTTAACTATAAAAGAAAACTGAAGTATATCCCAACTGAAGTATAATATGGAAAAATATTATGCACTACAACTATGCATATTCCATGTTTTGAATTTTGTTTTTTATTGGTTAAATATTTAAGTTTGTTAAAAACTGTTCTTTTCTGTCCATCTTGCTTTGATTTCAAGATGTGGCGTTCTTCCGAATTTTTTAAGGTTATAATATCGATCGACCCCTCTACCTGTGCGTCTTGAGTTCGAGTGCCCCTTAGAAAAGCCAAAACCACTCTTATTTTTGGCCTATCTCGCTTCGTTTCCGACACATGACTTATTTTATAATTTTTAAAGTTATCATATCGCCCGACCCCTCTATCTGTGTGTCTCGAGATCGAGTCCGCCTTAAGAATATCCAAAAACACTCTCATTTTTGGCCTATCTTGCTTCATTTTCGAGATATGGCTAATTTTTTTTAGTTTAAATTATATTATCGACTGATCCTCTTTACTTGTGAGCCCCTTAAAAAACTGAAAACTATCGCTGAATATTTTTCGATGGTGATGCATGGTACACTCGGTGTGGTCGCTATGATTACCCGTTGCTTTTACTTTATTGTCGCTCTATGGTTTGATATTTTATTTCATATCAAAACTCAAGCACTGCTTCGACACTAATGAAAGTCAAAAACTTAAAACGGCACGGAAGTAGAAGGCAGCAGCAATTTTTTGAAAAAACTTCACAAATTAAAATTCAAAATAGTCAATAGTTTAAATGTAGTGTTTTTAACTTTTTATTCAATAAAATGGTACCCAGAGGATGTTGACAAAAAAATCAACGAAACGTCGGTACAAAACAATGAATTGAAAAATTTTTAATTGCACTACAACCAATGATCAAAAAGCCCATTATAAGGTATAAACATTTGAAAGTCGAATTAACTTATGAACATTTTCGTGCGATTATTTTTTTACAACTTTCAACGTGAAATATCTCATCAAGAGTGCACCGGTGAACTCAATTCGACTTGGCGATTTAGCACCATAAAAAAACTTCTGGGTATCGGTGGTTTACAAAAGAAAAAAAAAATTCGGTCTTTACACTCCGCGACAAAAAAGAGAACATGTATATTTTTAAATCTTTATTTTAAATGGTCAAAGTAAAAAAATTTGTTTAACATAAAATTAATTTGTTTTAATAGAAAAAGTGAGAAAGTATTGGAATTTTATTCAATAAATGAATTTATTATTCAGAATAAAAAAAAAAAATTTCAGTAGTTCGACAAAGTGATAGCAAATTATTAGAACATAAGCATGAACCAAGAAATAAAGATCATGCAAAGAAAAGAGCCGCCATATTGTAAACAAAACAATGCTGATAGGTCTGACGTCATCGGTCACAAATTCTTTTGTTTACGTGTAGCAGAGTTGGGGTTTTGCACTATATGGTGAGTGCACTCAGCATTTCACTAGCACTAAATATATTGAAAGAAATTATATTTTTACTATTTTTTTGCCAGCTTAGTGACAGTGAAACATCTCTTCACTATCACTAGAGACTTGAGTGATACACTGAACCAAATATTGTTCTTAAAATCAAAGAATCTCGTTCATAAAGCGAAATTCATTGATTTTTAAGAACTATTCATTGCCCCAAAGAACGAATTCTTTGGTTCAATGAATAGTTGTTCTTAATTTTAAGGAACAGTTCATTGTTCGTGTACATTAAAATTTTGTTCCAGTTCTTGTGTTGTAATATCTAAAAAACCAGTAGAGAATTTTATCTCAATAAGAAAATGATTTTTTAAAATATATCTTGATATTGTTTTGAAATTTCTAAGGACAGACTAACTTATTGTAACAGTTGTATGTGTCATTAATTAATAATTTTTCTTCATAACATATCAAAGAAATTACGTAAGAACAAAGATTCATTGAATCAAGAAACTCGTACTTTGGACCAATTTTAATGTATAATACATTGGTACAAAGAACGTTTTCTTTGTTATTAAGTACGTTTTTGGTTCTATGTAGTGTTATTTTGTTGCACTACAACTAAATTGAGTGGTAATGACTTAATCTGCACTACACTCAAATAGTGCAAAATTTGAGCAGGCACTAGATAAAAGCTGCAATTAAAAATGTTTCCACTCAACTTTCAAATATTACTGATTTTCAAAATTATTTAAGCCAGACTCCAATAAAATAAAATTCTATAATAATAACATATATTTTTCTAAATGGGCTAACAATTTTGAAATTTTAAATTTATACTTAACTATATAAATTATTCAAAATGAACTGTTAACCTTTTCTTTCAATTGAGTGAACACTTTTTGTGTTCCACTATCATTAGTGCGGGTATTTTTTTTGCACTATTAATTTTAGTGCAAAAAAAAGAAGTATGTAGAACTAAATGAATTTAGGTGAACAATTTTTCACTATCACTATCACTAATGTATAGTGAGTATTATATTTTTGAATTCATCAGTCAACACCACTTGGAAGTAGTGAAAAATTTTACAATATCAGTACATGTCCGCTGAAGCTGAAAATTTAGTGCACTACCCCCATCTCTGACGTGTAGCTATTGGATGTGAAAAATTATTTCTTGAAGTTTTAAACAATTACTAGTGTTTATTATTCAGTAACTTTTTGTGTTTTTTATAAAAATTAAGTGTGTTGTAGCGACGTGCAATAATTGCAACAGCAAAAAAAAAATACTTTAAATTTCGTTACTGCATGAAAATATAAACAAACAAAATATCCAAACACTTTTTTCGCGAATTAAACTTGTTAATTTTATAATTTTCCACTTTTATCTAAGTTTTCACATGTTTTGCATGAAAAATGTATGCAATATAGCTTGTTTTGTGACCGATGACGTCACACGAAAAAATACTTTTTTCTCGCACTGCTGATTGCTTGATATTCTCTTGTTGGTTCATGCAACATAAGCATAAGTTATAAGAAATCAATTTTTACTATAAATAAATAAGGGTTTTCAATAATAAGTACATCCTCCTCTCTTTTTTAATACAATTTGGTAGTGACCTTAAAAGTTGTTTAATGTATTTTTTCGGTATCTATTCCCACTTCGACAATATGCTACTTCTTGGCTCTTCGGTGGTATTATATTGTCGATTTTCGGTATAAACTTTTCTTGTAAGGCAACATCAACAATTTTTAATAATGTTGAGGACAGGTGATAATGCGTGTCGCTGTAATATTACAGTGTTCTGTCTTTTAGAAATCCTTTACTACTCTCACTGTATATACTGCCGCATTGCCTTGTAATATCATTGAAGTTTTGGTAATTGTGACCCACGGTTAACTATTATGTTGTCAATTAAATTGAGATAATCTTGGAAATTCATTCGTGTAGAAACAAACTTGATATCAGATCAGTCCTTCCAAAATAGCTAATTCCGGACAATTTCATCACATATCCAACCTCATATAACGACGACTAATGATTCGCTCTTCCTTTCTTAAATCGTTTTAATAGTAAGACTAAATTTCTTTTCGTGCCATCGTTTTTTCCATTTAATAAAATTCCAGAATAACACAACCTCAAAAATATAATTAAAAACTCAACCTGATGTTTCGCTGTAAGTGGCGGTTTCGCTTGCAGTTTTTGGAGTACAATAGTTGTTGATTTTTTTTAAAATCCTTTGCACATTTCGGAAATGGGTTTTATTCTAACTATTTCTGCGTTTTTTTCCTCTGAGTGAGATTAGAATTTGAAGCTAAGCACAATATGGTGCACTCATCTCAGCGTGTAATCGCACTTGGACGTCCACTGATGACAGCTTTACCATATTAACATATAATAAAAAATATCAAAAATAAAAAGTAAAATAATTTCAAAATAAAAATATATGCAAATCAATATACAAATGCCCCTTAAATACCTGACGTTTCAAATTACGCGTCATGTTTTTGTTGAAAAAGATGTCATTGCTAAATCTTTAACAACTGTCAAAAGCAATCATGAGGGCTTAATTGTGAAGAATAACATAGACGAGCAACGATTTAAAATTGCGAAAATTAATTGGCACAAATTTGTTAAGCCGTCGCAAATTTCAATTTAATAATCGATAAATTGAATTTGTCAAATAGTTCCAAAAATTTATTTAATTCCATTTTATTCCGCGGCAATTACGATGACCTTGAATTTAGAAAATGCTCTTAAAAATTTATTCGAAAATTCTTATGCCCTTAACTTCTTGATTTCCAAGAAATATAAATACAAGACAAATTAGAAATGTCCGAAATGTAAAGAAGCCAGTCCCATCAGTTCGGCTCATTGCAAAAGCTTGGTATGTTTGTTGTGGTAACTTAAAGCAAAAAGTGCCTGGGGTATTACAAATAATTTTTCAGGAAGAGGAAAAACTTTCATGCCATAAAATATTTTACCACAAACATTTTTAAACAACTCAATTTAATTGAATTCAAATTTCAATACTTGTTCGAGAATATTTTAAGCTGATATCTGTGAATGGGTCATTGTTGAATCGCTCTGTGGTCTTGTCTGATTAACGATATTCGCCATACACAATCTAAGTAATTAATTTGCAAAAAAAATGAAAAAAAACTACAACTTGTTTTCCATATCCAATTAAGCTGACCTCTGTTTGATTTCGTTTTTTTTTTAATTCTTAGCCAAGCATGTATGGCTTATGACCATCATTACGTGTAAATGCACTAGCAGAGAGACGAAGTAGGGTTGCCCTTCGCACTTGGTTTGTTACAAACAAACAAACAGACAATGTAGACATGAAGGTTAATGAGTAGATAACACAAAGACTCAAACATATGAAAATATAAAGTTATAAAGATATTAAAGCAGAAAGTTTAAACTTGAATCATCGTCACAAATTAAAAAAAAAAAAGAAAAATAATTTTATTGATTTTATTTCTTTTACTTTTGCAGTTACCAGCTGCTTCACAGCCACTTGTGTGGGACGAACAACTAGTTGATGATAATGAAATTGATACAGAGAAGAGCCTTGATAGTGTGGCTGTTGCACATGATGGCATCTCGATGACATATCGCCCAGGAACATTGAAAAAATGGCGAACAGCACCCACTGTGCTAGAGGCCAAAGGTAAACCGGGTGAAATGGGAAAGCCCGTAAAGATACCCGCCGAAATGAAGGATCTCATGAAGGAGAAATTCAAAGAGAATCAATTCAATCTACTAGCTAGCGATATGATATCGCTGAATCGCTCACTCACCGATGTACGACATGAAAAGTAAGTACTTCGATAATTAATTTTGACCAACATTAAAAATGGTTTTTTCATTTTTATGCATTAAACAGTTGCAAGAAAAAACTGTATGCATCGAAGCTACCAACAACCTCAATTGTGATAGTCTTCCACAATGAAGCGTGGACGACACTATTGCGTACTGTGTGGAGCGTTATAAACCGTTCGCCACGTACGCTGCTCAAGGAAATCATACTAGTCGATGATGCTAGTGAAAGAGGTAAGAGATAAATTTAACTGATTAAGAAATAAGAGCATTTATTCTTTATTTATTCTCTCATTAGATTACTTGGGCAAAAAACTCGAAGATTACGTGGCCACGTTACCCGTGCATACGTTTGTTTTAAGAACCGAAAAGAGATCTGGACTGATACGCGCTCGTCTGCTTGGTGCTGAACATGTGACGGCAAGTTTAAAAGTTCTTTAAATGTTTGAAAGAATTTTTAATTTTTTGTTTTTTTTTTTTTGCCAACTCATTCCAGGGCGAAGTCATCACATTCCTCGATGCACATTGCGAGTGTACAGAAGGCTGGTTAGAGCCTTTGCTGGCGCGCATTGTGCAAAATAGACGAACTGTCGTTTGTCCCATCATTGATGTCATCTCTGACGAGACATTTGAATATATAACCGCCTCCGATTCAACGTGGGGTGGCTTCAATTGGAAACTAAACTTTAGATGGTAATGATTTTTAAACTAAGTTAGACCTCGGTCTGTGCAACAATTGATACAGTAAGAGAACAAAAACTTTTAAAGATGCAAGTATACATTAAAATAATAGATACAGTGAAGGACTAAATTGAAAATAAAACAGAATTTTTGGTTTCTTCAAAACTTTCAAATTTTAATGAAAAATTAAGTACTAATTCTTGGAAAATAAATCAGTAAAAAAACTCAATTACTTTGTTAATTGAGTACTAATTAGTACTTGTTAAAAGTACTAATTCTTGGAAAATAAATCAGTAAAAAAACTCAATTACTTTGATAAATGTCAACACAACTTGTGATAAGAAATCTGAAATATTTAGAACTTTGTGTAATATTCTTGAATGCACGTATTTGTGAAAAAGTGTACAGATGTAATTTGCTATTTTTGGGCCACTTTATTCCAAATTTTGGGCTACTTTTTTAATTAAAGAACTTATATGTTTTCAAGGAAGTTCCTTCGGCAGATGGAGTTAGAGTCGATTTAATTGTTAATAATAGTGCACACTATGGCTTGACTTAAGGTTACTTATTTTGTAAATTCATTGAAGGATCTTTTATGAAATTATAAGATTTTTAGAACTTTAGTTTAGGGATCCCACTTATGCGAGCATCAACAATTTGAATGTTGTTTTTTGTTACTTGATACAAAATCTAAATGGTCCAAGAATTAATTGTTCCCATTAAACTTAAAAATCTGCAACTATAAAAATGGGTGTGGATATGATAATTGTTTAATAAAATAATAACCACGTAAAGGGTATAGGAAAATAGTTGGCGTTGGGTTTCATCAAGCAAATTTTCTCAAAGATCAAACATTGGTCATCTTTGTTTGTCAATTTATAAGAACAAGAAATTCAAACCAAAACCAGAACACAATGAAAAGCCCTAATCAAACCTTAACCAAAATAATATGAGCTAAATAATTTGGTAAGGAAATAAGGAAACCTTCTCCTCCAAAAAAAGCATGCCTCAATAAAATATATTGCTCATTGCCTAAAATATTGCTCAGATTCATTGGTGTTCTTTTGGCTTTCTTTCTCTAACTACATCACTAGATCTATACGCACTAGCTCCTTTTGACGTGAAAACGTTACATTTTACCTCGCAGGTTTCCAAGTAAGTTCAATTTTAAAAAGCAATTTTTCAAAAAGCATCGGCGTTGTATGATATTGTTACTCGCTGAGTATAGGCGCTATAATAAAAGTTATGATACCACAAAAAAAGGTTAATTTTTTTGACCATACAGCTAAATAAAAACTTTTTAACAAAAAAAACAACCGACTTCAAAATCACTACAAAGTAAAAAATAATTTTAAATAATTTTTCCTATTCATTTCTTGGTCATATTTTAAAAGCTATTTATATGTATTATAATATTGGAAATCTTATCATTTTCATTTTTTCTATTTTGTTTTATTATCATCAATATATTAATTGCTTTATGTACATAAAAGCTTTGAAGTCTATCTGTTGACAAAAAATTACGGAAATCGGGCAAGAGCTGTAGAAGTTATCGGTGTACATACATTTAAAAAAAAAAAAAAAAAAAGCGGACAAACCAACGAAATTGAGAACCTCCTCCTTTTTGAAGTCGGTTAAAAAATAATAGCATCATCGGCACGCCCCCCTAAACAAAAGTTATTTGATTTTTCATAAGCTAATGGTTTTGAAAAATTGTTTTCTTTTAATTGTTGCACCATTAAACAGATCCTTGATTTAAGAATCTAGGATTGTTATTTTCCATCTTTTTTGTATTCTTTTTAAGTATTAAAAAAATCAATTTCTTTATAGGTACCGTGTTCCTCAACGTGAAATGGAGCGTCGCAATAATGATCGCACAGCTCCGCTGCGTACACCCACAATGGCTGGTGGCCTGTTCTCTATCGATAAGGAGTATTTCTATGAGATTGGTTCTTATGACGAGGGCATGGATATCTGGGGTGGTGAAAATTTGGAAATGTCTTTCAGAGTGAGTAGCTTAGGAAGCTCCAAAAGATTCATCATACTTTAGAATATGCTTTTGCAACTGCAATATTAAGTTTAATGCTAATTTTGAACATTTTCTTAGTGATGAGAAACAGACAGTTCAACTTTTTTAAGTCACAGCAGCGCAGTTGGAGTTATTTTTTTTTTTTAATATATTTTATATAATTTTATTTGTTTCATAAATTTTTGTATACTTTTGTTTCCTCCAAAACTTTGTATATCTATTTTAAAACACAACTATATCAAACCTTGTAGATCTGGCAATGTGGCGGCATTTTAGAAATTATTCCCTGTTCACATGTTGGACATGTATTCCGTGATAAATCGCCGTATACATTCCCCGGCGGTGTAGCCAAGATTGTGCTGCATAATGCAGCACGTGTTGCTGAGGTCTGGTTGGATGAATGGCGAGATTTTTATTATGCAATGAGCACAGGTTCGATTATACTCCCTATCTCTCTGTCTCTTTCTCTCTCACCCACTATTTACTCAATATCTGTAACACTATTTCGCTCTTTAACAGCTATTTTTATGCTCTGTTTTTAACTCCACTAACAATGTTCACCTTAAAAAAAAACTACACTTTTTTTCCAACAATTTTGTTTTATGTATTTGCTAATGTACTACTTTTTGAGTATTCCGTATTTTTTTTTAATTGAGATTTTAATAATAGTTGTTGTTAACTGACACATTTCGTTTACTTAATCGAAATCACGTGAATAAGTTTTGGGTACTAGCAGCGCATAAGTACCCTGATTAACATACATACAAACATACATGCGAATTTGCATATTTATGACATCTGCTAGTCTCACATTTGAAGTAGCGCCGCAAAGTGATTATTTGCCAGTTATTTTATTGTTAACTTTTGTGCTCATTATTCTACACATGTTGTTCCTAAAGACCAAGTAATCCTGCTACAACCTAGACTGAATTGAGCTCAAGTCGTTTACATGTAGCTTTATTCGATTGCAATTTAACTTATTTTAAGTATTTTCATTTAGGCACTAAGTTGAATTACATAAAAGTATTTGAAATATTTTCTAATTTAACTAACTACGCCGCTCTAGTTTATGCTAAGTATTTGTGACTAACTTTAATACAGCGCTAAGTGTTGGTTCATTGTGGTTGATTAAATGCGTTTTTAGAGTAGCTTATCGCAAGGAGTTTGTCAGGGAAGTGGAATTGTTTTTTTGTTTTTCTAATGAATTCTACAAGGATAGTTATATTGGGCGCAATCGATAACAAATCTTAAATATTTAAATAACAAATCTTTAATTTGTTATCAAATCATAAATTTAAAAAAAATATGTTAATTAAAACGTTAATTAAAAGTAAATGTTTTGAAGTGTTGGCAATTTATAAATAAAATCAAATTATTTTTATTGTTCTGTTGAAAAAATAAATATGCCGATCAACCTCAAAGAAGGTCTTAATTTGAGTTTATTAAGTTATTAATATAGTAAATTGAAAATTCAATGTATCCTTTCCGATTTCGTGAAAATTTTTGTGATTAAAGTGCATAATTTTCCAAAAATTTCAAAATTCAGAATGTTGGACCCAAATGGCAACCTTTTCATCAGAATTGTGGACTATTTTGCTATAAAGTTAAAAATATTACAAAAAATAATGAAACTTCGTTTTTCCGCCCGGATATTACCCCTTTTATGAAGTCTCTGATTACGAATGTAAACTCAAATTTTAATTTATTTTAAACTTAAACTATTTTTCCAAGCTCTACTATGTCAAATACATTACGAACAAAGTTGATACTTTTTTTTTTTAAATCTAAGCTTTGGAAAAATTAGTAATGGTAGATGATCTGGCGTGATTTTAGATATCTGCTTTGATTAAAATTTTAGAAACGACAATTTTAAGAATTGTAAACAATCATCTAAGTATGACAAGTCAGCGCAAAATGGGTCCCAAGAATACTCACGCTACTTCAAAAGAATCAACAATTCGACAATTCTAAGACTTTGAAGAATTGTGTGCTGATGAACCTGTTCCGATTTTATTTTGACCGAAACATGGGTTCGTCACTCACGAACCTGAGTTAAAACACGTGAGTCAGTGCAGTATCACAAAAAGGCTGCAGTCCAAACAAAGAAATTTAAGGTGTTAGAGTTGATGGGTAATTTGATACAGCATTTTTTTTTTTTTATTGTGAAGGATTTTATTAATTGATTGGAAGGAAAGGGGCCCTAGAATTACTGGAGACTATTACGCTTCAATATTAGAGATGTAAAAGGAAGCCATCAAGGATTCTTCAAAGACGTGGAAAATAAACCAGAGTAGTTGCTTTTTTTTTTTTAGACTAAACCAACGCTCAGAGGATGTCCCCTATGAATGCGAAAGCATTGTGTTGATTCGGAAGACGGTTGATAGTTAGTTGAAGTGTGGAAAGATAGAGTAGTGTCGGTGAAGATTTGTTTTAGAAACTAGTATATAATAAACTAGTTGCTTTCGGAAGACCTAAGAGGCTGCTCTACAACATTATGGGTTTCAGTTCATCCAATCTACTTTAAAGGCTTAGCTCTTAGTGGTTTTTCTTTTTTTACTTAACTGAAAAAAAGAGTAAAGAGGGGTAGTAAACTTTCATCAGATATAATGAGGCCAAAAGAACAATTTCTACCCTAAAGACAAAAATGTGTTTTTCGATGGCTTGGAAAAAAAATGTTCTACCTGATAAATGTGTTTAGGTTGAAGGTTATCTTTTTTAAAAAATAAAAATTAATTTTTTGTTTGACTTTTACAACCTCTTCAGTTCGCAAACTTTTGTACACATCCGATTTATTACATTTCGAAAGATATATCTATATATATAAAAAAGGAGCTTAGAAACTACTCATCCGATTAGCATGAAAATTTGTGTATAGAAGTTTTTTGGTACGGTGCGTGTTTGTGGGCTATCAATTTTGATCCACCTTGAACACCAGAAGTCGCTGTAGTACAAATTTTTTGCAAAACTGCCTAAAACTCATAAACTGCTAATGCGATTAGAATGAAAAGTGGTATACAGTGGGTTTCATGTACGTTGAGTGTTCTGCTGCTATCGTTTTTGACCTATCTTGAACACCAGAGGGCGCTATAGTAAAAATTTTTTACAAAACCACCTAAAACTCCCAAACCGCTCATGCGATTAGAATAAAAATTGGTATATAGTAGTTTTCAGGTACGATGAGTTTTTCAGCACTATCTTCTTTGACCCTCCTTGGACACCAGATGGTGCTGTAGTACAAATTTTTTACAAAATCGCATATTTTTAGTTGTTTTCTTAGGTTACATGTGCAAATACTTACAAAATATTAAATATTTCTTAAATTTAGTAAAATAAAAATAATTTCCGTTATTTTCACATCAAACTATGAAAAATTTTACTACAACGATATATTTAATGCAACATCGTTGCTCAAAAAAGAGAAAAAACAATCAGAAATTTAATTTTGAGACTTTCGAGTCAAATATCTCCGCTGTTTTTGTATACATTTTGTTAAATTTTTTTTTTGTCTTAAAGCTTCATCAAAGTACTATGAAAACCTTATTGCAAAAATACCGTTAGTTGAGTATATATTTTTTAAATATTTTTTTCAAGAAAGGTCTGAAATTTTGGAGTTTTCCTCACAAAAAGGCTCAAAATTTGTTTTTGTTGTAAAAATAATTTTAATTCAAATTCGCAAATTTTCAACTCTATTTAAAAGTTATCACATTTATAAGCAAAAGTTATCTCAATTTTACGCAAAAATTAAAAACCAGTTTTGTGATTAAAACGACAAGGCCTACCCTAGATTTTTTCGAACAAAATCTTTTTTCCAATATTGTGATTTCATAATTTTAAAAAATATACAAGCTAAAAAATTAATTTATTAGAAAAAATTATCTAAGTATCTCTTGCCAATCAAAAGTTATAGCCAATAATGTTTATCCAAAATATATATACAAAAAGCAAAACGCTGTCTGTGTGATGGCTGGAAACTTTAAAATTACTTAGCCGATAGAGCTGAAATTTTGGCAGTACATTTTTTTCAAGAACGAAAATCCATGAAATACCTCGGGAATATTTTTTATTCTTAAGTTTGGGATATTTTATGTAATATTTTTATATTATTTTTAAAGCGATTGTGCTTCATATTCCACAAATTCTTAAAATGCATTTACTGCTGAAGTAATTAATACTCGTGACGGCCGTGGTCGAGTGCGTTAACCATTCGATGCCGATTCGAGACCGGGTTTGCACCCCGCCTGACCTTAAATTTTCCCAATTGAAATTAATTTTTCTGATAGGCCGTAACCTTTCTGCAGAAAATGACAAACCTCATAGAGTAAATAAAGCCATGTTAAGCTTCTTGAGAACATGTACATTAGCCGTTTGTAGTCGGCATAAAAACTAGTAGGTTCAGTTCTCGGTCATTTGTGTACAAAGATTTAATAACACGCACAACACAATTTGATTATATGAAGATAGGTCAGAGTCCTTTCAAGGGCTGAAATGGCAAGTCGTTTTTTTTTAAGTTAATACTTTGTAAAAATAAAAAAATACATAATATTCAATAGAGCTAATATGTATTTATCATTTGTGATTAATAAAAAATTCATGATAAAAAAGTTGTCAAAATATCCAAGAACTATTAAAACTACCATTAGTTTTATTAAAAGCAGAGAATTTTTTCAAAAACTTACTGCAATGAATTGAATTTAATTAACGTTTTAATGAATTTTTTGTATCAAGAGTTTACAGTTTAATTTTTGTTATTGATTTGCCCACGTCTCGCCGGTATTTTGTTCATCTGCCCATTTATTAAAATTATATTGATAATAATGTTAATGAAATAATTTTTAAGATAAACTTAACCATGAAGTCTATTTAAATTTCATATAAATTTCTCTCTTTATTTCTCTTTCTCTCTCTCACTTGCATTGCATTTCTGGGTTTTACAACATTTTGTAACAACACAATAAATTTTTTGATGGCTTAAAAACTAACAATCATTAAATTAAACATTAAAATACTAAATAAAAAAAAAAAAAAACAAAACATCGCCAAGTGTAGGTTTGGATGTGTGGCGGTTTTCTAGAAATAGCGCCGTGCTCACGTGTGGGTCATGTATTTAGAAAATCGACGCCGTATACATTCCCCGGCGGTACAACGGAAATAGTTAATCATAATAATGCGCGTTTGGTTGAAGTATGGCTGGACGATTGGAAAGAGTTTTACTACAGTTTTTATCCAGGTTAACAGAAACTTTTGTTTGTCGATAAGCATATCCTAAATATAAATAATTTTTTGATATTAATTAAACGTTAATAAAATAAAAAATTGAAAATATTCCTGCAATGTTGTTATGTCCTCCATTCACTAGTTTCTGTTGTTTGAATGAGTTTTATTGTTACCTTATTTTTTGTGTTTTTTTTTGTTTTGCATTTGTTAGGTGATTGGAATGCTGTTTGTTTCCGTTCTTTTGTTTTAATTTAAGAATTTTTAATTTGTGGGCATTTATTTGGTTTTTAGCCTATGTCTGTTTGAATGTCCCTCAAGGTCACTCACTTGCATGCAGCCTATAACATGATTTGCTTCAAGTTTTGTTTGTCTATCTGATTGTATATATGTATTTATTGATTATATTTTATGTAGTTAGTAGTGGTTAAATTTTTAGGTTAAGTATTACCTATGAGTTCATCATATTAACACCTTTAACATAAATTTCCATATGAGCACAAAACAAACACAATATATCTGTAGATTTTTTTCTCCCAGCAAACGTTTACTTATTCTCCATAAAGTTCGACTTTACCGCATTGATTCGTAATGTGTGCAAAATATTCAAATTTAAAAATTTTAAAATATAAAGTTCTTAGAAATTGTTTATTTACTGCAAAAATCTGTATTTATGTTAATCACCAATCACGTTATCATACTCACACACCCATACACAAAAATTAGTTTTACGTTGAAAGAGTACAATTATTTTTTTTTTTATTAAATTCCACCAGCGTATCCTTTCACTGTTTTTTTCCTTTCATTTGCTTTTATATATATAGTATATGTTACATTTTTTTGTCAGTGTCATCTATGTATGTGCTAATAATAAATTTTAATTTATGTCTATTTTCAACACTTCCTTTTACCATCCAAAAAATTAAATAGGAGCACGTAAAGCTGCCGCTGGAGATGTCAGCGATCGCAGAGCACTGCGTGAACGTCTGAAGTGCAAAAGTTTCCGTTGGTATTTGAAGAATATCTATCCAGAGAGTTTAATGCCTTTGGACTACTACTATTTGGGAGAGGTTTGTTGTATTGTTTTGATGCTGCACAGCTAAGAAACTTATTATTAAAAACAAAAAAGTTAGGCCCGCCATTTTTTATTTTTTTGATGTGACAATGTTACGGTTAACCGCGCAGGTTTCCAAATTTTTTCAAAATGCATAGACGTTGCATGGAATTATTACTCGCTGACTCTAGGTAAAAATAAAAAAAACATGGAATTATAACACGCTATAAATGGGTGCTTACGTAAAAAATATTATACGTCGGTAAAGGCCGGTTCTTAGTTCTAACAAAGTTGACGAAAAATTCATGACATCATAAGGTGACGGCCGTGGCAAATTTTCGAACCACGAGGTCCGAAATTCGAATCCTCCACCAAGCACAGAAATTGTTTTCAATTAAATTTTTCTGATCGGTCGTCACCTCTCTGCAGACAATGGCAAACCTTAGAGAGTAAATAATACCATGTAAAGCTTCTTGAGAACATGCACATTAGCCGTTCGGAGTCGGCATAAAATTACTTCGTCGGCAACTGAACCTACGTTCTCGATCAACTTTGTACAGACATTTAATAACACCCACAACACAATTTGGTCAAAGTCTTTTCATGGGCAGTTTATTTATATTTATTTATTAGCAGAAGGTTGCGAAAAGAGCCGATCCAAGATTGAAAATGCAGCTATCATGCAACGGCGTTGCATGGAAGTATTACTTGTCAAGAACAGGATGGGCCAAATTTTATTTAAATGCAATAAAATTAACAAAATTTTACTTTTTCCATGTATTATGGTTTTGTAAGTAAGAGCAAACATTCCCATTAATTATGGAACACAACATCGTTCAGGTGGCTGGCTCGGCAGGCTTCGCAGTTGATGGTTTCGGGCTATAGTACACGGATTGCTTGGATGATATTGGCCTTAATTGCTTGAATCGTTTCCGGATTGTTGGAATAACATCAGTCCTTCACGGTTCTCCACAAAAAAAAAGCCCAAAAGGGTTAAATCGTAGCTCCGAGGCAGCCAATTTACATCGCCAAAACGGCTGATCACACGATTTGGGAATTTGGTGCACAAAAGATCGATTGTGGCATGGGCTGTGCGGTATGGCGCCGTATCCTGCATAAACTAGAGGTCGTCCAAATTCATGTCTCCAATTTCAGTAAAAAAAGTCGGTTAACATGGCTCTGTAACGCCCACCGTTGGCCGAAACGTTGTCCCCAGCCTCATTTTCGAAGAAAAATGGTCCAATGATGGCACCACTCCACAATCCGCATCAAACTGTAACTCTGTGTGGATGCCTCGGCTTCTCGACAATAACGTGCGGGTTTCCTAGCCCCAGATGCGGCAATTTTGTTTGTTAATGTAGCCGCCGAGATGAAAATGCGCCTTGTCAGAAAATATGATCTTTCACCCAAATCATCTTTTCAAATAACGCACTGTTTGGGGTACACAGCATTCACTTTGGAAATAAGTTTCCAATATTTCCCAACGTTGTTCAAGCGTAAAGCAACTTATTTCTTTCCGCGGAGGTATGATGACTTTATTTATGTCAAGATTTCGAGCGGGAAACAGTTGTCAGTGTCAAAATAACCTATGATTTAAAAATAAACCGCTAGATGGCCCACCCTGTATATGCGCTGCGATAGATTTTATAAAACGCAAATGAAGAATTGATACTTAGCCTTACGATAAAAATAAAAATAAAATATATGAAGCCGTCAGATCGGGGAGATAGAAGCAAAATAAAAATGCAATATTGCTGTATGAAATTACTCTCTGAGTAGATTACGAACAATTTTATATACGATCAATTTTATTTTACGATATAACAAAAGCTTCTTTGACCTGCTTTAAAATGCTTCATAACGAAAACAAAAAAGTTTTTTTTTGAGTTGCGACAGCACGTTGGGAACCGCTTAATACAGTTAAAATGCAACAACAATACAAAAACGTTGTATGGAATTATAACTCCGTGACTAAAGGAGCTACGTTTGTGGAACGATAGTAAGATTTTCGGCCTCATGATAAAAATAAATCAAAAATTAATGGCGTCATGAGTAATAGGACAAAGATTTGGACATAGATGAGAGTTTGGAACTAGGCAAGGATAAGGCCAGGATTCAGAGAAGAATTGGGAAAGGACTAGGACATGGATTAGGACAAAGTCTTAGGCATACTTAAAGCCATATTTAGAGCAAGATTGAAAAAAGGATGAGGATAAAGATAGGGATAAGTAAAAAAACAAGAATTTGGACACGCTAATGACAAGATTCAGAACAAAGATTGGAAATATATATGGGACAAGGATAAGGAACGGAATTCGAACAAGGAATAGTTCAGGCATTGGGTTAAAACAATAATTTGGAGTAGGATAAGTACAATTATTAGGATAAATATAAGAACAAAGACAATGATGAGAATGAGTTTTTGGAAAAAAGGAATATGCTGTCACGTCAAACATTGTAGTACAACTCGAGCACATTACAGCACAACTGTCAAATTTCTAAAAAAAAAATAAACTATGAAGCGGTAATTTTAATACTTTTTTAATGCGACACATAATGGCACATACAGGGACATTCTAGCACATTATTTTTTTCTTTTTTAATAATAAATAAAAAAATAGTTACTTTTGTACACATTCAAAACTGATATTTTCTGTACAGATACGTAATGCCGAGACCGAAACCTGTCTCGATACCATGGGACGCAAGTATGGTGAAAAAATCGGTGTAAGTTATTGCCATGGTTTGGGTGGCAATCAAGTTTTTGCCTATACCAAGCGACATCAAATAATGTCCGACGATCTTTGTTTGGATGCCGCCAAAGCGGATGGCCCTGTCAATATGGTGCGTTGTCATAATATGGGTGGCAATCAGGAATGGGCTTACGATGCAGTGGTATGTAAAAGACGAACTTAAAAATCTTTAAAAACTATTTTCACTTTTTTCTTCGTCCAGGACAAATCCATACGACACACTAATACAGGCAATTGTTTGCAGCGTCCCACACGTGATGATCCCAGCACGCCATTGCTGCGACCTTGCGACTATAAGAAGGGTCAACAATGGCTAATGGAGACCAAATTCAAATGGCAGGCGCATTAGTAACGATAACTAATTTATTTTTCACTTCTTTAGTCTTAGTTGTATAATATTTTGCAAAAAAAATTTGTTATTTAATTTTGATTTGATTTTTTTAAGCATTTTTTATTTCTTTTCTCTCTACATTCTATTTAATTTGTATTTAAAATAGTACCATGAATACATATTATATATATATATATATACTAATGTTAAGCTTATTATATATGTATATATATATATATAACTAATATATATATATACATGTATATTATCAAGTAAAGTGTATATTAAATGTATAGATCATCAATTTTTATATACACAGTTTATATGAAACGTTATCTATGTAAAGTCTTCCTTACTTTAATGCATACAGCAACAAATTGCATTCATTATAATTTCACATACACTCACAAACATAGCTGAACATAAAAAACAAAAACAAAAATTACTAAATAAATGTAGTCAAAGTACCAATAAACTGACATATATTTTTATTTTGCTCTTAATAATTCCAAAAAGAAATTTCAAAACTGTGTCATACTTATTAGGCTGATGCAAATTTGTTGTTTTTATGCATTGTGCTAAGTTATCTAATAGTTGATTATGGTTAAAATAGTATTTGAATTTCTGTTAACAATTTGACAGTTATTTAGAATTTTCTTTATAAATAACACATCAATTGAAAATTCTTAAAAGTATGAGATTTTACTTTAACTCATTTTTTTTTTTTTTTTTACTTTAACTGGTTTTTATTTTTATTTCTAACGTTATATCTGATAAAACCATATTTATCTCAATTTTATGTTAGAATCTTAGCATCCTCTTTTCTTTTATTAGAGAGGTTATTTTTTTAGTATAGCATGGTTGTTATAGGTTTCATAAGATTTGAAAAATGTTATCATAAGTGAAAACTTATTAAAATTTACTTAGTTTGAGTTTTATCTTGAGTTTTTTGGAAACCAACCAATCTGTTGGAACCAACCATTCCTTATCCAAAAGCATATAATCCGCTAAGCTTAATAAAAATCTTTAAAATTCTCTCAAAATTTGAAAATCCTCTCGTACACGATAAGCTTCTGGGATTACTAAAGAACAAACAGCTGAAATATGTTCCTGTATGGTGCGTTATATGTATGTTCCATACAAAATATTATATTGAAGACTTTGGGCATTTTTCTATGTTCTCTTACTGAACCAACTGATAGTTTTGTGATAATAAAAGGTTCAAGGGCAATATGTTTGCATAAATTATTTTTCGTAAGATGATTACAAAATCTAAGAAGGTAATGAATAAGTTTTTAATAACAAGACAAATTTTTAATCACTAAAATGTTTCTTCATTTGGCTCAAAATGTTTGTTTCAAAGTTTGTAATTTTTAATCGATTACTTTTGGACTTTTTTTGGGTTAGAAATCCAATTGAAATGTTTATTTCGAAATCTTATGTCAAAAACTGTGACATAACTGTGTAAAATCAAACAATCAAAATTTTTAATCGGCGAGCGTATCTTTAATTAAGTCAAATATATTTTTTCTTCTTGAGTCTTTTATTTAAATTCTATTAATAAACGATTGCTTTGAGAAATAAACAATTTCTTTTTCATTTGAGAATATCTTTAAAAAGAAAATAGCCACACCCCATAACTGAGAATATTGAAAAGTCAAGACTATCAGTATTTAAATCATTCATTAGTGCCAGAAAAGTGCCGTCGACGTTGTATCACAAATTATTTTACTCATTAAATGTGAACGTCCATGTGTGGGCATGACGTTTGGATTACCATTGATTAGACGGCTTTCATAGAAGCACTCCTCGACGACCAAAGGTATGGCTCGATATCTATTTTAGCCGATTTATGACAAGTTGACAAGGTTATGATAAGTAAGAGATGTTTTTCTTCATTTAAATTTGTTGTTAGATGTTGGCTTAAAATTTTGTAGAAATTTTTCATTCATGCCCAAGAATTGGATGAAATGCACCGTATAAAGTTTCACATGAACATATTTTTGCTTTTTTTTAAATATCTGATTTCCTTTGGCAATCGATTCATAGTAAAAGTAAATTTACGGCAAAAATTTAACTCAGCTCATCGGGAGTTCTACGGGAATACCATTTTGCAGATTTATGTTGATTTTTTCTTTTTTGTTTTTTCAGGTTACTTGAATTTGGCATTTTGTAAAAATAGGATAACAAGAAAATTTTTTGGCAATGTTTTGATTAGAATAAAGTTCACATTTAACCTAATTAAAAGTTGTACATTAATAGTTTTGTTATATTGACTGGTTGACTTCAAGGGTGAAATTTTGTTTCATGTGAACATATTTTTTCTATAGGCTGATTTATATGGACGCAATTTTCGACAATACTTGAAAAGTCTATCATTATTTTGTAATGTTCACGTGAATCGCGTAGTGAAATATTTCATAAGAATTTTTGGTTTTATCATTTTCTTCATCAACAAGATAACAAAATCAAGAAATAGAGAAAAAAGTCAGCATTAAAAAGTAATGTTGTTTTCACAGGAACTACATTCAATGGAATTTTTTAGGCTTTCGTAGCAACAGATTCCTGTCTACTCGGAAATGTTTCTAACGAAATTTGCACACAGCTTCATCGGAAGTTTATGCGAAAGACATTTTGATAGAATTGTTCTCGTTTCTCCCATTATAAAATAATTTTCTGGCAATGTTTTAATAAGATTAAAATGAAAATTCAACTTTATTGAAAGATTTACCTGATCATTTAAAGCTTTTCTCGGCTTTTTTAATAAAAAAAATCACGGGTAATATTTATATCAGAAAAAGTTTGACCTTCCCCCCGAAAATTTTCACTTATCAGACATATTTCAAAAGCTGGCTTATCAGGTTGTTTTTTTTTAATTTTCTTCTTTATTAATTGCACGTTTTCAGATAAAGTATTTTACCTCTTTTTTTGAAAAAGTTTGCTTTTGTTTGTAGGTGAAAATTTATTAGGAAGATAATTACAATTAAGGGACTTATTGCTGATAGCTTTTTATAGTTTAAGTAAAAAAAATTCAAAATGATCATTTAATTTTTTTGAAAAATATTCCGAAAAACATTTTATTTTTTTCCCAATAGTTCGTACAACTTAATCAACACTGGATATAAATTGTTCTTTCCGATAAGGCTTCATTTTCGAAAAAAAAATAAAGAATTAATAACTTTAAAAAGGGAACAAATTTGAAAACGTTCCAAACACGATAATATTTTAATTACAATTACTTTTACAGCAGTTAATCACCTGCCATGTATGCTTAATAATACGTGCTCGTTGGCTAGGTGTCGAAGGTTCAAGGAATTGACTCTCAACAGAAAAATATTCCATAGATAATGTCATATACTCAATCCAGCTTATCCTTTCGACCATCTTCAGGGTGTCACTTCCTTGTTTCAATACCAGATATATAGCACAGTTTCGTGTTTTAAAAATTGATAAATACCCTGTATGGACAGTTGGCAGTATTGGAATGCAACAGTACCAATTTGAGGATGACATTAGTTAATCACAATCCACATTTATTGGTGGAAATCGAAACAGATCTTTAATCGCTGACAATAAATTACTTATCTAAAATCTCTGATAATACATGATCATTGCCACTCGGTTGTGCCACTGCGAAAATCCACTCCGTCCAATGTAGATTTGCTAGTGACGTTGAACTTCTACAGGAAGCGCGAAACTCGCCGAAGGGCCAGCTCTGCGATAGTCTACTGTTCAAAAAAAGTTTACCATGACATAGCACTTCAACACCACTGACACTTAACATTAGGTCTGTTTCCGTACTCACTTCAAATAAAGTTCCAGTTAAATTCGAGTAATAAAGTAATTTCATTATCAGTCAAAATGGGGAAATTTTTAAAAAAGTACGAAAACGACTTCAAGTAAGTAAGGACAACGGATGTTTTTTAAAAATTGAAATTAAATAAAAATTAAATAAGCTGATTGCTTTACTCAAAAAAATGTCAAATTCAAAGAAGTTGCAAGTGAATTGTTTTCCAGGAATTGCTGGAAGTATCTGTTATCAATATATTTAATAGACCAACTCTTCCATTTGTGTTCATTTTGCTTAATTAAGCTTTTGTTTTATTAATTTACTAACTAATTCCATACATTTTTTTCACAAAATAAGTCAGGAATTAATTTTTTACTGACAATCAGCTGTTTAAAGGTCGTGATTCCTGCTCGAAGAAATTTTTCAAGTAGAGTTCAAGTAACAGGAGGTCTATTCCCCTACTTTTTGGATTAAATATGGTGATACTATCAAAAACGTGAGAGTAAGGAAAAATCTCTCAAAAATAGAGAAAACTACAAAAAATACGGCAACGCTTTACGGACTAAAACTGTGTACTGTCAAATAAAATCGTTTGTTTAATGTGAAGCATCGGCGGTTTAGAAGACATTCTAAAGGTGTGTAACAACGTTGGAATTAAAACTTAATAAATTTAATAGTTATATTGGTTTTTACACAATTTACCACATATCTGATTTCCATTCCAATAGTTTTTATTTATTTCAAAGAACTTTTGATGTTCTGCAATTTCTTTGCTAACTTGTAAACAGCTTTTGTCAGAAGAAATTTCTTGGACTATAATGTGACTTTTGACAGGGTGGGGAACTTTTTTACTCTCTCGATTGCACTCTCTTTTACCATTTTTTGGCAAAACTGGTAAATTCAACTTAAACATTGGAGTATTGGAACAGACCTAGAGAGTGACATTTTGCTTGTTCTTCTGCTCTCTCGTGCTGGAAAATATGTAAAGAAACGCTTTCGAATAACTTCAAGTTACTTGAAGTGAGTACGGAAACAGACCTATTACACTGCGCGACAATTTAAGGGTCAAATGGAATAACCTTAAATATCTAAATGGTTTCTAATAGTGGATGGTCTATATATTATGCCCTCATACTCAGTTTTATCGGATTAGGTCAAATAAGAGAGAAATTCAAGGTCAAACTTCACTTTTAAGTCACAAATTTTTTCTTATAACTCTTAAACTAAATTCAAATTCTATGTAGTAACTGCATCTAAATATTTGCAATGGATGATTCTTCACATTTTAAGACGATTTTTTGCTCAAAAAGTTACGTAAGGGGTTTAATATTTTCTTCGAAAACAGGACTTTTTAAAAAAAAAATAAAATTTTCAATAGTTCATTTACTATGTATTTGTCTTCCAAAACAATCAGATTTTACTGAATTTTTGCATACACCTTAATTAAAATAAAATAACCCACCTGTGAAAAGATCACAACCATTACATGTGTGCATCCAAAGATATTCGGATTCAAAGATTACCAACGGTGGTAACTTCGTTAATGTAAGCCCTAGCGGAAAATCATTCAAATAACTTATAGACCCAACAATTTTCTTCAAAATTGTCCTTAACATTTAAACCGAAAGAGTTACCGTTTTAAAGATATGCGCGTAAATGTGTAATTACAACATATATGAAAAATGTATAAACTTGAGAAGAAATAGATATAAAAAAAAATTTTTATTTTAACCATTTTAATTTTTCATATATGTTGTAATTACACATTTACGCGCATATCTTTAAAACGGTAACTCTTTCGGTTAAAATGTTAAGGACAGTTTTAAAGAAAATTGTTGGGTCTATAAGTTTCATTTGAATGATTTTGCGCTAGGGCTTACATTAACGAAGTTACCAACGTTGGTAATCTTTGAATCCGAATATCTTTGGATGCACACATGTAATTGTTGTGATCTTTTCACAGGTGGGTTATTTTATTTTACTTAAGGTGTATGCAAAAATTCAGTAAAATCTGATTGTTTTGGAAGACAAATACATAGTAAATGAACTATTGAAAATTTTATTTTTTTTTTAAAAAGTCCTGTTTTCGAAGAAAATATTAAACCCCTTACGTAACTTTTTGAGCAAAAAATCGTCTTAAAATGTAAAGAATCATCCATTGCAAATATTTAGATGCAGTTACTACATAGAATTTTAATTTAGTTTAATAGTTATAAAATAAAATTTGTGACTTAAAAGTGAAGTTTGACCTTGAATTTCTCTCTTATTTGACCTAATCCGATAAAACTGAGTACGAGGGCATAATATATAGACCATCCACTATTATAAACCATTGAGATATTTGAAGTTATTTTTTCGTGTCGCACTGTGTTATCAATCATGAGTGTAACGACATATTTTGCGTCACTGTTTCCACCATATTTATACTGAGCTACAGAACAACATAAAATAGACCCTCATCATTATTGCACTCTAGCAATCAGCATGCTATGAACTGCACCTCTCCACTTCAACGCATCATCAGCATTATTGGCATGATGATCTCCCAATTGTCACTATAAAAGCTATTTCTTTACAAAGCTGAGCTGTCAGACATCATCTTATAGTTCTCAAGTAATCTCTCGGTTCTTGCAGTAATTTGATTTATTCAGTATAGAGCAAACCCGTTGCCTGTGTCCATCTTCCTTTACACTCACTTTGGATAGGCTCACAAAATTAATTACCAGGCGGAGTTACACGATAAAATTTGTATGATTGCCATACAATAAAAAATCGTGGAGAAATGCAATGCATTCTGAGTAACGACAGTAAGAGAAGTTATTTAAAGGAAGCTGATAAAAAATCCTATAAATATGGTCGGTTATTTTAAATTCTATAAAAAATAAAAATATTTTTTTTTTAACAAAAATTGAAAATTCATAGTTCTCATTCAGACTAAAATAATTGCTAAAGACTCATTAAAATGTGCGTTATTCTCACATAATTTTTTGTGGTATTGAGAATTTGTTGGTCTATGATCTTTGCGGTTGGGTTTGGTTCCCTGATTAATATCAGTTTTTTTCTTTTGGCTAATTGTTTTCTCTGGATTGTATAATTTTAAGCTAATTGATACGAAATGTTTATTTTTATTTATATATCTAAATAATTGTGGCTTTGCTTTAGTTATGTTTTTTTTTTATCATTTATACATTTTTTTATCACAATCGTCACATATCATTGATAAATGGAAACAATAAAAATGATAAAAAAAAAAATTATAAAATTCCATAGTTTAAAGAAATGTAAATATTCAACATTAAATGTTGTTGTAGTCTGAATGCCAACTACGCTAAATTTTGTGTAAAAATTAGGGTAAAATTTTGATACCTACATTTTAAGTTCATTTTGAGAGAAGTCGACATAATCACAAATAAACAATATCGAGGGGACTCAAGCAAAAATATGCGAATCAAGCGGAGTGGATTAAGTATTTTTAAGTGGAGACCTCGGTGTGTAACTCTAAATTTTAGCTCGTAGTTAAATTAAGACAAAGTTATATATAAATTTAAGCACTATGTAGTCGGGCTCTTTTCAATGTTCTATAAATTTAATTTTCTTTCTTTTTAATTAAAATATTTCTTTAAAATCAATAACCAAGAGAATTACTTAAATTTCGTAAATTTAAATCATAACTGTAACTTAATGTAATTGAGATATTTTAAAGCAAATTTTTCAAATTGATAACTTTTCTATTGGTGCATCTTTGGTGAACACAATAATCATTAATTTCACTGAAAACGGCCCGATTTAATAAAATAATAATCACAGCTTAAAAAAAAAATAAAAAACTAAAAATAATGTCAACCAACTTAAACATAAGATAGAAGTATTTTATCTTATTTCCCAATTGTATATATTTATCACTATTATTACTATTAAATATGACCTACATCAAAATATTGTAGATTCCAAATCAGGCAATCCATTGAAAGATTTTTTGTGCAATAAACTTTTTACACACTTTTTACAACCTTAAAACAAAAACAATTTCATACACATTTAAAGCACGAAAAAAGTATTATTATTATACAATTTTTTACCATTATATTTCCTAGTTAAAGAAATGTTCAATATATATATATATATATATATTTAAGATAATTGCATTAAAACATTAAAAACATACATTAAAACAACAAGAACAAAACCTACAAAATATTACTCACTACCTTGCGTGCTATTCATTGTTTCAATCGACATTAATTTAACTCTTGGTGGCGGTGCAATTTATTAATAGATTTTTAAAATTTTAATATTTAAGAAATGCTCACACTGTTAATATTCATAAAAAAAACCAAGAATACAAAACAAACAAAACAACAAAAACATTATTAGTAATAATATTAATATTAGCTAAACAATTTTCTAAAATATAGTTTAAAAATAATAAAAAAAACACCTGTTGTTCAAGAATGTTTTTTTAAATGTAATTCTTTCCGTACCAAGTCCGAAGGAACTATTGTATTTACATAAGAGTGCATTTTCCAAGAAGTATCTTATGATTAAAATAAAACAAAATACATAGCAAAGCAATGCGTTTGAATTTAATTTTTTAAAGCTTGGCAAATTCCAAAAAAGAAATACGGGGATTGCTATTTATATTTCTGGCCTTGGCAACAGTAGTAATACTTACCATTTGACGTTTCCATTGGAAATTTATCATTTGGTCTGTTCGCGTACTTCTCCAGTGAAAAATATAAAGAAATAGAGGAACGCACACTTCTCTCTCAAATAGAAAAATATCCAAAAAAGTAGGTGAACGTAAATTTGCAAAAACTTGCAAGCCTGGATAACAGCTTATTAACGTCTTGCTTACATTTCAAGTGAAATGGAAAACAAAAGGAAATTCGATGTGAAATGTTCTCCTGGAACATTTCGCAATGTTGAAAGCGGTAAGTTTTAACAAAGATTTTTAACACAAAGAAATAAGAGAAGTTATAAATACCCAGTGACAACGTTTTCTACAAAAATTGAAGATACCTTCCATATTTTGACAACTGCAGCAGTCAATCCTCCGGTTTGTGAACATCAATTTTACTTAATATATTTGATTGTTCAAATTGCAACTGTCTTAAGGTAAATTTTTCGAAAAAAAATTTTTTTTCTTTAATGTGTTCTTTATAGTTTTATGAATATACATACACATTTTTAAATTGATATTTAAAAAAAAGTTATAACGGTTTTCGTTAACCTATGTCTATAGTCCATACAACGTAAATAAAAAACTTTAAACGCGATTTCCTCGAAACTAATTTTTTTAAAACGGTTCGATAAATACCTCGAAATCGTTCAATTTCAATGATTTTTTTTTGCATTTTGTGCGTTATTTTGTCCTTTAAGCATCCCCCTAAATTCAAGTATCTACTTTTTTTTATAAACAAAAAAGCGCGCGAAAATGTATCTATTTTTTTAACTTTTTACTTTAACTTCCGCCATAATTAAAAAAAAAACCCAGGGCTCTTGCGTAGGGGGATGCTTAATATATGGTATATGCTTTAAAATGTCATTTGATTTTTTTGTTTCCAATACATGGGAAAGGTCATATACATCGAATATTTTCTTCTTCTTAACAACATTTTGCAGTTTGAACGCGATTTGTGTTGTTTTAAGTAGCTTGAAAAATGCATCTCGGGTAAAAAATGAGATTAGCTCGTGAACATTTTTGTGCGCTTTTTTGAATTAATTATTGTGAATTATCAAGACAAGAATGCATCGATGAACCATCCTACAGTACTGTAAAAAAATTGTAATAACAATTCAATCGTGATCGAAGTTCGCTCCAGAACGAATGAAGATTGTCCAAAATCGGTAGCTGTGCCAGAAAAATCGATGCTGTGTGTGAACTGATAAAGCAAGATAGCCATGTGAGATTAAGACATCTTTGGGTATTAGTATAAAAGCATCAATAAGATATCGCATGATTATTTATTCGCTTTGGATCCCACGTAATCTAACGAACTACATACAGCAAGGAAATGTTGAAAAAGTACGTTTAAGGGGTCCTTCTTATGAATTTTTGAAAAAAGTACAGATTTTGAAGATTTTTTTTTTAAAGAAACTATTACATTTATTACAATATTCCGTGGACATTGTTCAATATAGGTTATAGTATATAAAATATATATATTCCTCTTGACTACTGTAGAATAGAGTGTCCCTTATTTTGCGATTTTTGGAAATGTCAAGGGGCTGAAAGGTTTTTTTATGCCTTTTTATATTCTAAGAACGAAACTAAAAAAATTTTTTTTTTACGACAACGTTTACCCGTGCCAATCGGGCCCGAAAGTTTCGAAAAAATGCAAATATTAGACCATATTTGCACAAATTAAAAAAAAAAACATTTCTCTGCTTTTTATTAATGTTTTACATTTTTTGGAACACATACATGAGAAATATGATATCTACAAAGTTTTTTTATGGTGGGCGTGGTTACCGCCCCTGCTGCGTCGAAATTTCTCCCGCAGCCTTTTCCCACTTTTTCATGAAATTAGTGCAATTTAGGTATTAATATCAACAATTAATAAATACATTTTTATTATGCTAAAAGTATGATTACATTTCATTAAATTCACATTATGTACTTACAAAAATTAACAATAAATTAAAAAACTAGTATTTTAACCTGCGGCGGGCGCGCAACAAGCTAATACCTACAAGCAGTCTTATTGCGGCTTTTCAACCGAAATCATAGTTTTTTTTTATAAATAAAAAATATCAAAAACCAAAAATGTATGCCCCTGGAGGGTTAAATTATAATAAGAAATACAAATTAATTAAAAAAGACAGAGCCTTATTTGGAGCTTTTATGCTATTCATTATTATCGGAATCCGTCAAGTCTGTATTTTTGTAGTTCTACTATACATCAAAGTCTGGTTTGAAGCTACTAATAGCATAAAACCTCCAAATCAGGATCTGTCTTTTTTAAAAGATTTGGTCGCATACAAGACAATTAACAAAAATATTCATTGCTGCAAGTCAAAAATTTGGTCGGCATCTTTGGTACCTTGGCGAAGAACTTGTAGCACTCGCTTTTTTCGATGATGCAGTTTCTATTGAGAGAAAACGCAGTATGGTGACAGCATTGCAAGCTCAGAAGTTTCCATGTAATCATCCAATCGCAAACCCAAATTCTTTAAATGAATGGACAAAAAATATTTAGATTGTTTTGCATCTTGTCGAACAACAAATCTATTTCGTAGGTTTAGTTGGACATGCAATTTTTTAAAATATGATTCTGACGAATGGGAAAAAGATGAAGAATACCAGAGAGTAAAAAATTATTTTAAAGATCTTTGTATTGTAAATGATGTTGCGGAGCGTGGGGTACAACTTGCTCAAGAATTTCTCGAGTTTACAAAATCAGAAGCGCAGCTTCAAAACCTACTTATTGTGGCCCAAAATACTCGAAAAATATACTCGAACTGTCAAAAAAAAAAAAAAAAAAAAATACATGCTCTTAAAAAAAACTTATAATTAATTTGTATTTCTTATTAAAATTTAACCCTTCAGGGGGCATATATTTTTGGTTTTTGATATTTTTTATTTATAAGAAAAAACTATGATTTCGGTTGAAAAGCCGCAATAAGACTGCTTGTAGGTATTAGCTTGTTGCGCGCCCGCCGCAGGTTAAAATACTAGTTTTTTAATTTATTGTTAGTTTTTGTAAGTACATAATGTGAATTTAATGAAATGTAATCATACTTTTAGCATAATAAAAATGTATTTATTAATTGTTGATATTAATACCTAAATTGCACTAATTTCATGAAAAAGTGGGAAAAGGCTGCGGGAGAAATTTCGACGCAGCAGGGGCGGTAACCACGCCCACCATAAAAAACTTTGTAGATATCATATTTCTCATGTATGTGTTCAAAAAATGAAAAACATTTATAAAAAGCAGAGAAAAGTTTTTATTTTTAATTTGTGCAAATATGGACTAATATGGGCATTTTTTCAAAACTTTCGGGCCCGATTGGCACGGGTAAACGTTGTCGTAAAAAAAAATTTTTTTAGTTTCGTTCTTAGAATATAAAAACGCATAAAAACCCTTTCAGCCCCTTGACATTTCCAAAAATCGCAAAATAAGGGACACTACTGTAGAAGGCGTAAAGCAAAAAATCTGTTTCAGACGGTATGACACTTTGTGGATCTCCTGTAACAAATTTTCGTAAAATTCAAAAGAAATTCTGTTTTTTAGACTCAAAATTAGACAATAAGCTTTTAAAATTATACTTCATTAAATTTCGATGCTTTTATATGCATGATACAATTATACAGGTGGGTTTGACAACAGGCTATTTTCTCACGAGATCGTTCATGGATTGTCAAACTCGTCTATTTTATTTTTATTTTTTATTTTTGTTTGCTTTGTCTTGCATGATTTTTGACAATTCATGTTCGCTGGAAAACTGTCACACCTACCTGATTAATTATACCATGTTTATATGAATAATTCTGAAAAAAACAAAAAATCCAGGTGATTCACCCCCATACAAAAAAGAGGAAGTAGTTTTTTGAAGTTTTAGAAGCATATTGTCTAGTTTTTCTTATCAATAATCAAATATTTTTTGGTTTATTAAAATCGGTCAAGTGGATTTGGAGAAAAATATCCTACCAGTTTGAAAATGGTAATTTCGATCTCTTCTTGCACGGACGTCATTACAAATATAACTATAACTTTTTTCTAGTGAGAATATCTTTATAAAATTTAAGGAGGTAATTTTTTAATGTTAAAGGATTCATAAAAAATTCCCTTTAAGGTGTATCAAAGGCAATGTATAAAATCTACATAGGTGACGAATCACGGGTTTATGCATATGAGCCCGAAACAAAACAGCAATCGAGTGTATGGGTCTTCTAAAACAAGCTAAATTCAACAAAATTTGTACGCGGAAGAAGTGCATCGAAGCAAATGTTTGCCCATTTTACCGGTCATATGGAGACAGTGGCATTAAAGCAGCATAGGACGGTCGATTCTGAATGGAACACACCATTTGTTTGCAACAAGTCATTGGAGAAATTCGGAAAAAATCGAAGAGGCAAATTTTCTGCATTATAACAATGGGAGCTTTCTTTCTTTATTTTAAATAAAGAATTGAAAATCACATTTCATCGTATGGTTTTTATTTAAATGTAACAAAATGAACACTTTAACGCAAAAAATAGTATAGTAAAGATGCATATTCGTTTAAACGCATTAACTTTTTTCTTAAATTATCTAAACAATTTATGAATTTTAATATTTAGTAGGTCCCCCATTTTTCAATACAATCACATATAAACAATTAGGCATGGACTGTACAAGTTTTATTAACTCATAATTCGATACATCCTTCCAGGCTTCTTTGATAACTAGTTTCAATTCAAGCACGGTGTCAAACCTTTGTCCTTGTGTTTTTTTGCCATACATTTTACGGGAAATGCAACCCAAAAGGTTCTGCATGGGGTTCAGATCGGCACTGCATGCCAGGCACTCCAAAAGTGGTATGTTGTGTTCTTGAAACCACTGCGTCGAAAACTCCGAAACATGAATAGCGGCGTTATATTGTTGGAAAATGATGTCATCTATTTTTTTTTTTCATTAAAAAATGAGACGAGAGCATCGTCCAACAATCCAGTGTATAATAATGAATTCATTTTGGGTGGAACAAAGCAAATATTTGCCTTGCCTATAATATGCGTACGATTCTGGACCGTCCAGATTGAATTTTTTCTCTTCAGAGAACACAATATTGTCCCACTCCTTAGTCCAGTGAATATGGTTGCTTGCAAATGTTAAGCGAGCTTCTTTATGTTGTAACTTCAATATGGGCTTGCACCTAGGCTTCTTCCACTTTACGTTTTCTGCTGTGCACAATAAGTGGGCAATGTGCTTAGCTGTCACTGAAAGATCCAATTTTTTTTTGATCTGAGAGGCATTCAAATAATTTCTGGTAGCTTCCATTAAAAGCTTTGATTCCCCTTTACAGGTTTCTTAACACCGTAATTATTGGCTTTCTTTAAAAACAAACGAATTACTCCCTCAGATCTTCCAATTATTCGTCCAATTTCCCGATTTGAGTAGCCTTCTCTGTGATACAGCTTGATTTGAACCTTTTCTTCATCGCGTAGGTAACTGGCCTTGGGCCTTGGGAACTTTCGGTTTTAGAACATTTCAACAAAAAGTCCGAAAATTTATTTGGAAATTAAGCTTTTTGCATTTGAGAAGAAAATTATTTCGTTTACTTAACCCGCCGATTATAACCCAAAACCGTCTACATACATCAAATGAATTCATTTTAACTGAGGACATCAACCTTAATGTGGAAGAAGTGTTACAGAGCTCTTAAGTGAAGACATGCTTTTAGTGTAATAACTGAATAAAAGCAAGCTCGGTTGAATATTAAAAAGCCTAAAATAAAAACAGTTTAAATTTTTCTGAAAATATACTGAAATCTGATTTTCTATTCCTCTGCGTCAATATGTTCTCATACTAGAATACCCCGCTGAACCAAATTCCTTGTGGCGCTATAAAAGTTTTGGGAAACACCATTTTCGTCGTTTACAGAAACTATAGAACACAAGCAAAATTTTTTCCTAAGAAAAATTTTGGCGTTTTGAACGGGAATATTAGTAAATTGACTATCTATCACCTACTATTCAAATTACTCCAAATCTATTTTGTAATGCAGCTACTTTTTAGTAATTTTGACAATGATGTCCTTTTTTCCAATTCACAGATAATTACCAGATTTATATTCAGAACGCACATTATAGTCGCTATACATCCTAGACAATTTTTGTTGTAAAAAATTTCACTCTTTAAACACAATCTTTCACTTGCTTTAACCGATACACTTTAGTTAAAAAATTAATGCCATTGATTTCTTTTTATATAAAAAGTGGGTTTTTTATATTTGTTTTCTCTTTTGCATTCTTGTCATATAGCCGGTCAGATTGCGAATATTTGTGAATTCAGCAAAGATGGCCACACATCACAACATTTAACGTTATCGCCAAATATTTAATAAACACTATTTAATTATTTAAAACTAAGAAACTTTAAACAGTTGAGCGTTTACTGTTCCTTGGTTTCGCGGAGACGACGCACAGCTGAGCGAACGGAAGCAGCGGCAGTGGTGGAATACACCCAGGCGCCACCGGCGACAACACGCTTACAACGCTTGCAGGACCAGATACCAACGCAGGCGCGTTTCATGGAATCCTATTAAGAGAGAAAAATATTATTAAAACCGTGATTTCAAATTGAAAAAGGCGAAAGACTTACCTTGCCGCAGAAAGTGCAGGTATATTTGCTATGCTGGGTGATTTCCATTTTCTTCACCATCTTACGAAGGGAAGCACCATAACGGGTACCATATTTACCTACGATTCCAACCTTCTTGGTGCGTTTGGCCTATGAATCGGAGAGGAAAATTGTTATTAGTACAAACATACATTTTACAGCAACAAGAACTATGAACTGAGAATTGCATATTGTTTGGAACATAAATATTTTTTAAACAAACATTGTAAAGGTGAAAAAATTGCAACCATCGCAATTAAGTAACCGTTGCGTGCACATGTTAATTAGATGTTCAATGAATTACACATTGATTTCTGCAAAATTATACGATTTTATTTATTCGTACCATTTTTTAGTTGTTGATCTGTCAAAATTTGAACCGGAAAGAGGGGGACAGCAAATTCAGTTGGCTGCCATTGCATAATTTTGACAGCAGGCTGTCAGCAAAGTTACTGCCAGCGTCTAGCAGATGGCGCTCAGAACTTTGAGCATGTGCAAGCGAGTACAAATTAAAAAATTACTAATACCCAGTAGGAAACTTTGTTAGTAGAACACGAACTTAATTTTTAGATAATTTTAATTAAAAATTTAGTAATGAATAAACGACAAGATATTTTGATATAAAAAACTTACTTATTTGTTCAAGAATGCACAAAATGTATGAATAAAATACCACATTTTTTAACAAAGCTGCCAGGCTATACAAAATTTTAGATTGTTATATATATAAATGTTGAAAGGCGTGCGATTTTCCATTCAAGTAAGAAGTATTAGGTTAAAAATTAATTATAAATCAATAAAAAATATGCTGAGATATGATGCGACCTATATTTAATTTTATCATATATTATTTTTATGTTTCCCAGTCATGGGTCTCATAGACTGATGTTGAGAACAATATTGGGTGCGTTTTTTTTGCATCGCTGTATAAGCTTGTCAATATTTTTCATACAAAAAATGCTTAGCTTAGCATAGTCGCCGATAGAAAATGACCAGATTAAGAAAGTGGTATTTTACGTAATTTATTGGCAGCACTTTTTGGAAAACAACCATGTTTACGTCAGATCAGTGATAGAAAAAAATTTATTTATATACAAACAAAAACAATTGAAATGGCCAAGTAGTGACAAAAAATGTTAAGCGCTTATAAGGCTTTTTTGGACTAGCGCATAAAGCGATGCCAAAAAACGCACCTATTGTTTTATTGTTGTGTCAGGTCGACACATCGACTTCTTTCCAATGTAAACACGCATCCATCAAAATTAAAGTAAAAATATTATCTCTGGAGTTCTTCCAACAAAGGTTGACAGTTAAAATCGACGTAAAGAGAAATATCAATAATAAAGTGAAAATAATTTTAAATTTAATCTAAATAGAAAATCAAAAAAATTGCTATCGTTTCTCAACAAATTATTAAAATTTAAAATATATATCAGTTATTTTTTAGCATTTATTTCTCACTTTTATTTTTTACTCTTAAAATAACCCAAACTTAAACAAAATTTAAAATTTAATATTAATATTTTGTATACGGCCTCTAATTATTTATATTGAAAACAAGTTTTTCGAGCTCTAGGCCAAGCATGTTGTCAACAAGACAACATGAAGAACAAAGAAGGCAACAACCAACAACAACAACAACGGCTCTGTATAGAGCAAATCACACAGCTTGACTATACAGACTGTTTCATTGGCCGCTACACCAACTCATCAGTAGCCTTTGTATGACTTTACACTGTGATCCACTCAAGCTACTTAGGTTCTACATATACTGCCAATATGCCGAGAAAGTTACCCGGAATTTGTTTTTTGGCAGAGATCGCTGGAATTTTTGTAACTGAGTTCTTATCTACTTTTTGATGCATACTGTACTAAGGTTAACAACCTAGATCGTATCATACTTTTAGGCATAGCCTTAATTCATGTGCATCTTCGAAATTCGATCACAGCGGTTTACTGCTATCAGAGCATATTGAAGTTGTTGTTATTTTTGCTGTTTAACTCCTCCCTTTTTTCCACACTCATTTTAGGGTTCAGTTAGTTTAACTGATGGTACACCTAAGATGGCGTGGAGATCATTTTTTTGTTATGAAAGACTTTGTTGTTTTTTTATGTGATAAACACACAACCAATCATTTATCTTAACATTTTTATGGGCGTGCTCTCCCAGAATATTTAATATTAATATTTTGTATACGGCCTCTAATTATTTATGTGTGATTTGCTCTATACAGAGCCGTTGTTGTTGTTGTTGGTTGTTGCCTTCTTTGTTCTTCATGTTGTCTTGTTGACAACATGCTTGGCCTAGAGCTCGAAAAACTTGTTTTCAATACAAAATTTAAAATTTTAAATTTGTTTTTCTAGAAACCAAAATACCAGAATTTGCTTTGTTTTGATAACTATAGGAAGGTGGCCTCCATAGTCGAATAGGTAGAGTACTCTACTGCCACCCCAGAGGTCGCGGGTTGGAATTCTGGCCAGGCTACGGCCCTACGCTTTAACCTTTCGTATTTGCAATTTCTTTCCTCATATCTAATCAGCTGAAATTGAAAACTCATCATTATTTACGACTCGAAGTTGTAGTTGGTGGTAGAGGAGTTTGTGGATGAGATTGCTTTACAACTTGAATTGACTGAGGTAAAGGCATAAAAGGACTTACACATCGGCGAATCTGTTCGTCACACGGCGGCCATGTTCACACAAGTTCGCTAGTTAAGAAGCAATGTTCGACAGTTTGTCACACGGTTGGCCGTGTTTACAAAAATTTTTGATTTTCTCTGTCGAACAAGGGATGCTGCAGAAAATGATGAAAAAAAAAACAACAAAAATCAATGGCTTGTGTGACGAACAGGTTCGTTCAATTTGAACTCTAGCTTTTTCACACACGTTCGTGCCGCCATGTTGTTCGACGAACAGATTCACCGATGTGTAAGCCCTTTAACACTTGTCTCAGATTTAAATTCACATGTTTCTACGGCTTTCCACCACGCTTAAAATATCCTACGGATGTTTAACTTGATTGCCCTTTCCTTCCCACGAATCTATCATAGGTATTAAACCTGAAATCCTTGTTTCAAAACAAAATAAATCCATTCAATCTAAAAATTACAAGCAAAATTATATTTCAAGAAATAAGCACTTTGTTAGAAAACAGATAAATACTCAAAATAGCCTTTCTCGATATAAGAAATAATAAAACTCCATAAGAAGCATTACCAAGCTAAAAAAAAGAAAAACTTGAGGTGGCTACCGAACGTGTTACAGTGCATGGACCATTCTAAGTTAATTTTAAAAACCAAGAGACCAAAAGTTCAAATCCCATCGGAAAATAAAATGTATTTATTTAAAATTATTTGTTTTCAACCTCTCTTCAGACAATGGAGAGAGTGAATATAGGCATTCAAATTGTTCAGTTCAGTTATCGGTCAGTGTGTTCAAACTTTTAATAACACGCACATAAGAATTGATAAGAAGCTCGATCAAAGTCTGTTCAAGGGCTGAAATTACCAATTGGTTTCCTTTTTTAAGCTAATTAATAAAAATCTATTTTGCATAATTAATAATATAACCGTAGAAATAATAGTTCTTTGTAGGAATACTAAATGAAAAGATTAGCGATATTTTGTAAAAAACTGAAATATAACTATCATCGGTGAGATGAACAATAAAACTTAAACAGAGTATTCTATTGCGCGTTAGAAAACAAATATTATCAGTAAATCGAAAAAAGTTACTTGGTTTCGTAGCGAGGAATGAGGAGAAAATGTAAAAAGCAACGTTATAGAATGCTTGTACGCTTCTCCATATCGCCTTTATGAGTGCGAAAAAGAATCTGTAAAAGAATTTCTGCCATATCGCTATTTTTAAAGCGGCTGAGGGTTGTATTGACTCATACAAGCTTCAGCTAATATTTCTTCTGATCAGCAATGTCAAATTAATAGGTGTGACCCACACAATTTATTGTCCTGCCACATGTCCCTCTCACTTAAAACTATTATTGTTTGAGTAAAGAAACATATAACCACTTTTTGAAAAAATATAAATTGTTGCTTTATTAACGACTTATATAATATATTTTACAAATAAATAAACTTACTAATTTAATAATATTTTTTCAGCATTAACTTAAAAATATTAAAATAAATATTATATAAAAACACATTTCTTCTATCTCTCTCTCTCTCTCTCTCTGTTTCTCTCTCTTTCAGCAAACGAGCGGAAAGAAAACATTGGTTTCAATTAAGACTTGAAAAACAATTAAGACGGCATATACTGAGAATAGTGCTCCACCTACACGTCTCGTCAGCCGGTAGCCGCTGACACTGAGTATTACAAACAATGCCAGAGTGCAGAGGACAAGTATAAGTATATTATAGCCAATACCATGAGAAGAAAAGGAAATGGAGTTTGGACCTTCGCTGCTATAGTGCATGCAGTTCTTAATGAACCATGGCACGCCTAGGGAGAGTAAGATTGCGAGTGAATTGGCACCCAGAGAGTTTGAGACACCAATGCCGTTTTCACCTGGAAATGGACGAAAGAAGTGATATTAAAACAAGCTATTTAAATAACATGATTGAAAAACGTACCACTTCGCAAAGCAATAATGCTGCTTATTGCTTCAGGCATGCCAGAACCAGCTGCCAGGAATGTCAAGCCCATAACTATTTCTGGTACACCTATTGTCACTCCTGTGAATTAGATGAGATTGAAGAAATTTTAAGAAATCTGTTAAGAAAAATGTGGTTTGTATGACTTACCAATTGCTGTTATCATCCAAACAATCAGATAGGCATTCACACCAATCATACAGATACACAACAGAAAGGTTAATGGATATAACCGGCGGCATGTCACTGGATTTGGTATTAAGCACTTCAAAACGAATTTGATTGGAAACGAAAAGACCCACCAGAACATCATGATTTTGGTTTGCCCACGTGGCAGGGCAAATAATTTGTCGGGCACCGAATCATCATGTTTACTTGCAATATCTAGTTATTAAAAATTGTATGGGTCAGATTGAAAAAACTATTAAAACAAATAACTTACCACTGTAAGAGCTTGTTGTAGTAAGTGGTAATGGAAGCTCACTCTCCGTTCTACTAATTACAAATAATCCCTCGCCATTGAATTGAGGGGTTTCAAGTGGCAGCTTAGCCTTGGCGCTGTTCTCTGGTGGCTGCGTTAAGTCTATGGGAGTGAAGTAAATGTTTTATTTTTGTTTTCTTTTTTATTGATCAGAATTTTCAATTTTTTACCATAACGCTTCGATAGGCAGCAGTTTAAACGATCTTCGACAAAAACTCGCACCGTTGGCATAAGTCTATTATTATAGAATGTTACCAAGTAGTAGACGACTAGAAATACCATCATTATGCAGGATTCGACAAATGAGACATTGCCACCCCATGCCAGAATCAGTAGCACTATCGTGTTGAACATATAAATGACGCAATCACGGGCTATGGGCCACCAATCCAGCTGGACGGGCTGTTAAAAATATGGACAAAATTTTAAATTGATTAGTTGTGCGTAATGCAAGGAAATATCTGTTTGATCATTTGCTATCTTCTAAGAAGTACCTACTTATGAATGACATGTCTTTATGTTTAAATTAACACTCTGTCATAAGATATGCAGCTAAAACTTTGGTATTTATTAATCAATTATAATATAATATATGACATTCATAAAGTTAAAAATGCTCATATGAATATGTCTCTTTATGATAAATGAGACCATACTAACTACAATAATAGATAAAGCTAGCGGTAATTGATTGTTTTAAATTGAAAAGAGGATGTCAGGGTTTTCATTGTCATTTTTATTCTTCTTAAACCTTGTTCATTCAAGTTATGGTCAAGGCTTAAGTTTATAATCTTTTGAGGTTGGTCTCATTCAGTACTCAAGCACCAGTTTGATTCACTTGACGTTAGTGATCAACTGATATTCTGGATTTTATGAGCATTAAAAAAAAATGGTTCATTTCTTTTACAATTAAAATATTTTAACTTATTCTTTATGTGTTTTTTGTATTGTGTGTAGTTTAACTTTTTATTTGAATATGTCTTTCAAAAAACATGCATTTCATATTGTGGAAAGGATATTAAAAAGTATGAAACAATAATAATTATTGACTTATTTCATCAACATTTTTAAATGAACAACATTTCAACGATTTACATTGAAAATAAAAAACATTTACATTAACGTTTTCTAGAGAATTATTAATTTTGTATCACTCCTAATTTTCTTAACAGATTTTTAACTTTAAATACAATCACATATCAAATGCAACTTTTTCCAAATCAAATTCAAACAAGTAAAAAAAAAGACTTTCTGATTCGAATAAAACTTTGTACATTTCAAATTGAACTTTATAAATACATTTCAAATTAAACTTTTTTAAGCTCAAATAATAAAATAAACTTCAAATAAATCTTTCTCTAGGCTAACGTTGAATTTGAATTTTAACAAGTTGCATTTGAAATGGGCAACTTTTTTTTTAACTGTTAAAGGTTGAATTTGTAATGGGAAAAGTTTATTGATTTAAAAAAAAGTTTTTTTGCTTGTAAAAAGTTGAATTTGATTTGAAAAATGTTGTATTTGAAATGTAAAAGGTTGTATTTGCAGTTAAAACCTGTATTTTGAGTTTGACGAATATGTAGCAGCGCTTGGGCTGTGAATAGGCCTTATAAGAAGCAAGTCACCAATCAGCATTATTTTCGAGCAAAGAATTTTTTGAGGTTAGTCAATAGCATTGCTAACTCGAAACTGTTTACATACAGCACATGGGCTAAATTTGAGTTGGTCCATATAATTGGGTTAGATTTTTCCAAACAATTTTTATAATAATTGATTGATTAAGTTCATATGGACTACACTCCAAAAAAGCTTTGACCTGCAAAATTTTTAAAATCTTATAACAACCCAGCAGTTATTTCGGGGTCAATTGAAAAAGTGTTAATTTCTAGTGCAGTTCGAAGTAGCTCTGAAAGAGTACAAAGGTGTTCAGTGTAGAACAGTTCACTTTGATTTTGTTTTCAAAAGTATTGATGAAAAAAATAAACGCGTTCTGGTTATTTTTTGAAATTTGCTGCGCACAAAAAAAAAATATTAAAGATATTTATAAACAAAATTTCTTCTTTAATAAATCTTATGGATAGAAAAGATCGTGCAAATCAGGTCTTTAGTACCTTTACAGTACACTAAATTTTAACACTTTTAAAATGTTCACTTTAAGACTAGTTAAAAAAGAACCACTTTCAGGCTACTGCGAAAGCAACCAGTTTAAAAATGTTCATAATGCAACTAGTTCAAATATGGGGAAAAGCAAGTGTTTATGGGGACAATTGTCTTTTCCTATGACATCAACCCGCAAAAAGCGTCAGTTCGTTCAATGTTAAAGAGTATTGTAGTGGAACTAGTACTGGTACTTTTGGAACTATTTCAGAACTATTTCAAATTTGGTTTACTTTTCTGCTGGGAATATTATAATTAAAAGAGAGATCTTGGTTTTGTTTGTAAACTATGTTTTCATACAGAGCTAGTTCAATGTTAACCCGGGGCTTAGTTCTCTTGGAAATGGGATCTTCCTTTGCTTGTTGAGTTAGCTACGTTAAAACCAAGAAAATTCGACGAAGCTTGTTAAATTAAGCTGAGATAGATCATAATGGAAACATATTAAGTAGCCATCCAAATTAATTGAACAAATTAGAAAAATTTAACTCAACTATCCAGTCTACCCGGATTCTCTCCCATGATTTGAATAGAAGCAATATCGAGTTAGCAACGCCATTATCTCAAGTAGGCGAATACCTTGATTTCGAGATAACTCTGCATAGAAACGAAGACAATTTTTGTAGAGTTGTCTTTGGTTTAAAGAAACTCAACTCAATTCCCATTTCTTCTATATAGAGTAAATCGCGGGATAATATAGATTTGAATCTGCATGTTATCGTAGCAATGAATGCTTTTAGTTACCAGCTATGATCACAGGGTGCTCTTATAAAAGTTAAAGTATTATAAATAAAGCAATTTCTTACAACCGTTCACCGACAGACTTTTTCAAGCGGTTTTATAATTCATGTTTCTTATTTGTTGTATCCAAAAAGCATTCCCATTCCAGAAAAATAGTTTTAAAATATAAATATAATTGAATTCATAAAAGAAATATTTTAAGTTTAAAAATATTTTATAAAATTTTCGTCCAAAACAAGTTTTTTTTGATAATATTCAAAATTCACACATAGTTGAGAGTCTTATAACAACCTCTATAAGAATTTTTATTTTTTTTTCCTCAGAGAAAATTATTTTAACTAAATTCTTTCTTAAGATTTTCATATGAATTGCATGTAATTAATTTTTAACCAACTGGTCTTAAAAAGATTTATTAGTTTAGACAATTATTATGCTCGATTCCTTGGTAACAAGTCACTTTGCCTCTTAAAGAGACTGAATGAAAAACACCTGTAAAATATTAAAGATAAGTTTAGCTTTTGAATAGAGATACCCCACTTTTAAATAGAACTAATTTTAAAAATTATTAATCATATATTTTCGGATTCAAATTGGGTTTGACGTAGGCAATGACTCTGAAGTGTTATAGATTACGACATTTCTTAAATTTCTAAACAAGTGTTATCAATTGATTTATTTTGGTACGCACTCGATATGATTTCCCAGTTGAATGAATGGAAACATTTCCTAAATTTCTAAACAATCGATTGATCTTTTTAGTACGCACTCGACATGAGTTTCAAGTTGATTGAATGGAATTCTTTGAATGAAAAAATTAGGGAAACAAACTCTCTTGAGCACCAATCTTCATAACACTGTTTTCTTCAAAGTGTATTTTCATTAAAATTTTGTCATTTCATCATCGAGGATTATTTTCAGTTAAGACTATGTAGAGAATTGAAATTAATCAAGTTCAATAGCTGTGCTGTATAGCCCATTTTTTAAAGAATAGATTGAGAATTGAAATTTTTATTTTTTTAAAAAAATATCTACAAGTATAGTTATGGCTTTGATTAATATTCTCTCACCTTGGTGGCTTCTATCCTAACCCTAATCCGAAATCTTTATCCTATAGAAATTCTTATAGAAAAATTTAAAATTTTTAACCACCTTATTAATGGCTAGTGCAGCCAAGCCAGCTACACCCAGCGTGTTAAACATCAACGATCCAATAATAGTTCCAACACCCATATCCGAATCCGTAATAAGTGTACTGATCATATTTGTGAAAAACTCCGGCATTGATGTGGCCGTTGCCATAAAAGTAGCAGCAGCGACATCTTTTGGCATATTCAGATCTTCGCAAATACACTCGACAGTGGGCAAAAAATAGTCACTGCAAACAACGGCAAGCAGGACAAAGAAATAAAAGGCTCCAATAATGTGAAGAACAACAAAGCCCTGACTCAATTGTTCCTCTAAAATTCAAAGACAGAGAATGTATTAGTTTTATGTTTAAAGGAATAACTGTGAAAATAAATCATACCTGTAAAATATTCGGGAAATTCGTCCAGTGGTGAACCAGTCTCCTCTTCCCCACAAGTAGGGGGACCCAGTTGTATATCATCTTTCGGTTGGCCAATTCGGCTCAGAGCACTGGATTGTTGTTGGCTAGTGTTGCTCAATGTGTAATTATGCATAAATTCTCCGCCACCATCTTAAGAAAATTAAAGTGAAATGAGAACATGTGGCAACGAGTTATGTTAGGCTCTGATAATTCTAAAATATTTTCCCTCATTTAAAACATAATTGCTCATAATTCTGACTATTAGGATGTTTGAATTAAAATAACATAAAATATCTTACTGATAAAAAAAAAAAAAAAAAATACGTATGCACAAGAGGCTTCAAATTCTTCAAAAAAACACTTCAGGGGAAATCTTAGAAGATAAACATTTGTTTTTATACAAATTTATTTTATTCATGTCATAAATAGTGTCTCACTCTCTTAATATCATTTGAAAAATAACACTCATCGGTCATAACGTAATTTATGTCTTGGTTGTGATAAGAGTTTTAGAAAAAATTGTAATACATTCAAGTAAATTTGCAAATACTCAAATTTTATTGTTTAATTTCAACAAACAATCTTGTAAATATTTGTTATCTTAAAAAGATTAAAGTTGTCGTTTAAATTGAAATTTTGTCTGTGTCTGTGATCGTGCGAAAACAATACTTTTTTGTGAAGGGATTGGAAGTGGATTATAGTGTTGATTATTCTTTGAAACTCATAAAATATTTCTTCGACTGTTTAGGACTTTCATTTAAAATTGAAGGTGTAATTAAAAAATCAACTTCAATAATTTACTTTATTTGACATTCTAATAAGGGAGAAAGCCCTATAGTGAGTATCCCACATTCGAAAATCATCCTAGGCATGACATTTTTTCGTAAAGTTAAATATAGTTGGCCATTTCAGTCGTGGAAATGTCTTTGACCGAGTTTCTTATGATCAAATCTTATTGTGCGTGTTTTTAAATGTTTGCACTCAAATGATCATGAGCTGGACCTACTAGTTTTATGCCTACAGAACGGCTAATCTGTATGTTTTTCAATTTCAATTGAATAAAAATTGTTGTTTCAGCTAGGATTCGAACCTGGTCTCGAATTGGCATTGAGTGGTCCACGCACTGTTTAACACACTCTACCACGGCCACCACCCAGATATAATCAAGCAACCCTATTAAAGACACTGTTACGAGTTCGAAGTCTCAAGAATATTCCTTTTCTCATTAAGAAATACCTTAGTTCCCTTTTACACTGGTCAAGAATTACCTGTGTAATGTATGTTTTGACGTTCTCTTTTGGACTTGACTAACACGGCGGCCACACCTGCAAGTGCAAGTTCGAAAAACTATATACATTCAAATAATTTTACTAACACACTCGCAATTTCGCACTTGCAGCCGACTTGCAGCGCTACTATCAACGAATTTTCAGAGACAGTGGATTTTGACACTTGCTGCAAGTAAATGTCAAAAAAGGGGACAAGAGTGTTGTTTTTGCTAATCTTTAGGAGATTTTACCCAAATTTTTCACAATTTAATACAACAAGCACACTGGTAACTTGTTTTCTTCACTTTGTAGCTTTTCCAGCTCTCGCAATACTACAATTGTAGCGAGAACCTTTGCGTTCGATGACATTTTTTAAATGAACTTGCACTTGCACATGTGGTCGCTGAAACAACTTGCAGCAATTTTCGAATTTTTTCGAAGTTAATATGTATTCTCTACTTGCAAGTGAATACTTGCACGTGTGGCCGCAGCGTAAAGCTTTCACATTTGTCAAAAGTTGTATTCAAGTTGAATTCAAGGTAATGAGAGCAAGAAACGTTAAACAGGCACTCATGCTCCCTTCAAAGAGCAATTGAAGTTTTTATGAGTTCCTTACTCCATTTAAAACTAATTTTTAGCTATAAAAATTATTATTAAAAAAATCTTTATTCTGCGTGTTTTTTTCTGAATTCAGACAAAAGAAGTTCAGATCGGTGGATAAATTTCTTACCACAAATATTTCGAGTAACTAAGGAAGCTGGAAATAATACCTTTTATAATTACAAAACTGTGATTAAAATCGCAGTTCTGTTCTCAGATGTGAAGATTTGACTCTTTCAAAAGGGATTGAAGATATCCTTAGTGGCTTGGAGAGAAAAATTCTTCGGGTGGTGGTAATTGGTCATGTTTATGTTGATGAAGAAGATAAACTTCGAAATTAACGTTCTGCATAGCATCGTTAATCAAGGCAGCACTTACTTTTTTGGGAGGTTTATTAAATACTTATATCTCCTCTCACATCTGATGACGATATTTGTACACGTCATAAAAAGCTAATTGAAGAATAACGTTCTGAAACTGGTGGCAGTAGAGAGTCGTTCAAAAATTCTTTCCCTAGTTCCTAGATTTCTTCACCGAGGTTCCAATCACGCTAGTCGGAGTTCTGCTTGGAACTCAGTTTCAAACTGGTTCTCTGTTTAAAAAAAATAAAGTACATCACAGTAATTTCTTCACTTATTTGTTACTTGAATCATTTTGATAAGAGAATTATCAGGAACTAATACTCGAATTGAATTTAATTATCATTATACCACTTTTTATGACAGTCGCTATCTAAGTTAATTTTTTAAATTATTTAAATTCATTAAAAAAGTATGGAAAAAGTGTAGAAAACGTGGAAAAACGATTTGGTTATGTGGACGTCACCAATATAACCGGCCTGTGACAAAAGTTGTACATTTCAGTCTTAGTGCTTTACATTCCAAAGTAGAAATGAAATTGCCACAGTTTAATAACGGCTTATGAACCGAATTTGTTTAATGTAGACACCTGCCTTGATGACGTAATTCTACCCTTTGAGTATTCAAAGGTACCAAATTAGCTCTATGTTGTGATGACATGTCGCAACCCTTGGTTTGGGTGGAGACCTATTTATCTAACACCTCTTCCGTACTTTGGTGTACGGCAAACGGTTAAAAAATGCAACTCCATATCCAGCTGGATAGCTCTGCCCGCGATATTGATAGTAAACGGTCCACAGTGGGCTTGAACCATGTTTACAAATAATATACCTTACAAATAATGTAAGAAATAAACATATATTCAAGTATAGTTTAGGAATTTTGCGAAATGTTATGTAATATAAAAATACACATTCAATAAGTCAATAATTATTATTTTTTAAATAAAGTTCTATTTTCTGAGGTAAAGAAATAAAAAAGAGCGCACGTATGAAGATTCTACACTTCCGATTTTGGTTGACCAAATATCAGTATCGGTTCAAACCGAGTTTCAAATCGAAGTATTTGCCTTTTAGGTCTGTTTAAATAAATGATTAGGTACTCGGAAGAGTACTAAGAAGAGGTCTCATTCTCGGAAAAGCCTTAATATTTTTAGAAAAAATTGGCGGTAGAAGTAAAAAAAAATTTGTAACGTTCAAGTCGATTTCAGTTTCAAAGTCGAAGAAGATTTAAGTACAAGTCAATTAGAAATCAGAAATAATCGGCTAATTGAAAAAGCAACATATTCTTTTCTTTTTGCGGTGTTTCTTATGCTATGTCTACACAGAGAGTTTAGTTTGAGTTTCCAGTACAAAGTTGAGTTTTGCCTTTGAACTCAAAATAAACTCTTGACTTTCCAGTACAATTATGCGCGATGAAGCACAACTAAACTAAAATTCGACAATTTTCTCTTTGCAAAAAATGTACAAAAACCGAAGAAAAGAACTTGGAAAAGTGTAGATGAGGTCTTCATATCAGTATGGGCCGGTTAAAACTCCGATTTGCGCAGCGCAAGGAAGAATTCGCATGCGTACTCAGAGAGGTCAGTAGCATTTTCCTCAAGTGGAGTTTACGTCACGGTGGTGGAGGTGAAAATACTATGAAAACACAAAAGTAAACAAAGAAATGTCACACTAAACTGAGTTCTGACGATGTATCTCTGTGTGAACAGCTTCGGTTAAACTTAAACCGAACTCAAACTAAATTCTCTGTGTAATCATAGCATTAGAGTTGTTCAATATATCAAAAAGTTAAAAGAAAACTCTATTGGATTACTCGACTATCAGTGGCTAACAATTTATGTCCTTTCTTTAAAATGCATTCTTATTTTTCAATAAAACTAATTCTGAAGTTTTAAAGACCATTTGTAAATTCTTTTTGTTTTTTCTGAATTGAATTTTCTCCATTTTGAATTTAATTCTCTATAAATGATTTTTCGTTATGTAAAAGAACCTCGAGTGGAATACCACAAGGATCAGTTCTTGGCCCTCTTCTTTTTACTATGTTTGTCAATGATATTTTCAGTTAATGCAGTCATGTTACCATGCATGCCTATGCTGATGATCTACAACTTTATATGTCAAGACCCACTGGACTTGTTGAAGAGCTATGTGCAAAAGTAAATGATCTATGCTTGGTAGCTGAATGGGCCAGATCAAACATGCTTCAGCTAAACCCTCTTAAATCGTTTGTTCTTCCGGTCTCTAAGACTCCTTATGAAAATATTGATGTTCCTCCAATTTTTCTCAATAACATTGAGTTAAAATTTGTCAGTAAAGCCACTAATCTTGGTTATCGGATCAATACGACCCTGTCTTGCGAAGATCACATTAATTCATGCGTGAGCAAAATATACTGTCTTACGAAATCTTCGAATGACTGCAGCATTCGTGCCGGTCGAGACTAAAAAGAAACTCGTCTTGCAGCTGTTATTGCCAATCATTACATATTCGAAAATTGTATTAAGCAAACTCGACTCGAGATCCTTACACAAACTTTTAGTCGCTTTCAATAATGCTGTGCGATATATATACGGTCTTAAGAAGTTTGATCATATATCATCCTTTTCAAATAAAATATTAGGTCGAAGCCTTCCCAACCACCTCAATGCAAGAAATTGCATTTTTTTGCATAGACTCATATACTCGCGTTGTCCTAATTACTTTTTTGAAAAGATACAATTCTGCAGATCGAGCAGAAGCATGAACCTCGTTATTCCGACGCACAATTTTAAAAACTCCAGTAGATTGTTTTTCGTTAGTGCGATAAGACTATGGAATTCACTACCTAATAATCTGAAAAGTGTCTCAAATATAAAAGACTTTAAGCGTTTAATTTTCGAATACTTCTCTTAACTCCCTTCTATCTTTTCTGAATTTCTGCTTTCTCTTAAACCTTACATATAATCTCTTTTTATTGCTATATTATATTATTTTAGTGTTTAAGTTTCCTTTTACAATCTTCATATTATATTAATTTTTTGATTTTCAATGTAATTTTTAATTATTTATTTAATTTACTGATTGTTTTTCTCTTTATTTACTTATTTAATATATAATTTGAACAATGTTAGTTGTTATTTCCACCGTTCATGCGGCATGTAAAAGATTAATCTTAAATGTCAACATATTTTGTCTAATAAATACAAATACAAATACAAATGATGAATTCATATTGACTACTTTGAAATCCTTTGAACCGGATTTCTGAATTCAAATCAGACTAGTCTGCATTTCAAATTACGGTTTCTACATTCAATTTTATCCCTCCGGAATTTAAATCGCCACATTTTGAAATCAATCATGTCGTCGAAGTGTTTCTAAGAATTACTAGAAATCTTGTCCGAAAAAATATTGTCAAGAAGAAATTTTCTTACTCAATCTGAATTTTTTACTAAATTTCTGCCTCTCGAAAGTCATCTAAACCATGTTGTAATAAACAAGGTGAATAACATTTAAGTTCTTGGCTAGATCTGTTAAACTTATCAATGAGTGAATGAAACAGGAAAGATGATTTTGTATGGTTTGACATCTTTAGAGTTCGATTTATTGAGAAAACTAGAAAATCCCGGACCACCTTGTTTATTGACATAGCCCAAACAAATGCTATAAAAATTCTTTGATTGAAATGCTGAGAGAATTACTCCGTGCAAGAAAAAAGCAATAATGTAAACGGCCTATTAAAAGAATTTACAATTCAACACAATTACGCTTACTTCCCAGAAAAGTAACATGCCGTTTGGGAAGTCCCGCTTTTTTATCAAGGGGTTTTTATCAAACAGTAAAATACTTTATTAAATTAAAGCAGGGATGCCCAGCACCTAACTCTTTCCACTTGTTTTAATTCGCCGAATTCAATTGTTGCTTCCGTTGTTTTCTATTACTTTGTTGTTGTAAGAACGCACTATCGATCAATGCTTTATCGCATGTTGTGTGTTCTAAAATTTGAACTTGTGCGCCACCATGCTGCAACCATACATGTTGATGTTTTTATGTCCTTTTTTCTTGTTGGTAAATCGACCGAGTATAGTTAATTTTTCTGTTGTTGGTTTTATGTGACTTTCGTTGTTGTTAATACTTCATTCTGACACGGATCTAACACTTTGTTGTTGATGTCGTCCGTTTGTTTAAATTGTTGTTGCACTCTTCAAATAATTTTTATGGGCATCGCTGAATTAAAGTACGCACTTCGTATGAAAATTGATAAAAATTGCAACAATAACACTTCAAAGAATTACTATGTCTTAACATATGTATGAATGAAACCATGCGTAAAATAATCAAAGGTTGTTTGAGTACAAATGCCACTTTCTTTGAAAAGATATTATACATGAATATAATACGGATAAAGACGATAACGAAATATTTATTGCTTAAAACAACGGAAATCAATAAAAATCGATTTTTATCAGACGCGAAAATAAAACGCAATCAAAACCAAAAGAGTTTAACTCTCGTTTTATGGTCAGCCAGTAGTTGTTTAAAAACAATTTCAACATAATTTTGAACATACCGTTATTATGAATCCTTAATGCCGCGGAAAATGCCAGTAAAGCAAAAACACTTAAAACCAGCTGAAAACGTAAGTGTACGAACATCTTTTTTTAGCGAAAAACTGTTTTTGAAATAAGAATTTCTTCGATATTATAGCGGTTTAATAGGTAAAAAGGCTCTTTTTTATAATATAGTATGTTAATGTTTGGTCCGGTTTTGGCCACATTAGTTTTTTTCCAAGCCAAAATAATAAGTTACCGAACTCTTATAAATGCTATGTTCAACTAAATAAACTTAAGGAGTACAGTCCGTAGACTTGCTTCTTATCACAACTAATCTTCTCCTGATACAAATAACAGCCTTATGAGTGTATTTGATATATTTAGTCGCTATCAATCGGTAAGATGGTAAGATTGTTGTATTAAATTCGAAATAACTTTTATTTTTCCCTACGCGTTAACGTTATCAAGTTCAAGTTGAAGAAATTGAGAAGTGGTCAATGCTTATGATCTAAGGTAATTGTGGTGGTAATTGCGGTTGTCTTATCTCAGACGTGGGAAGGAATCCATATACATATATGTAACTATTATTGGTCAGAATATTAATAGAAAAGATTTTTATTGGTTGCTAGTCAAAAGAAGACAAATTTTCTAATCTACAATCTATTGTCATGGAAATGAGACCAACAATGGAGAGGTTCAAGGTATTGATTTATTTTGTTTGATTAAATGCCTAAAATAGTTAGATTTTATTTAGTAGCAAAGTGGGGACTTCTTCACATTAGGTATATCATCAGCTGTGCGGAATCGGAATGAAAATGTTTATCACTCGTAAGAATGTTACTTTCTCACAGGGTGTATAAGAGAGAGTCAACATTTATTGTCGGCAAATGTACGTAGGTCACTTATTCATATAACATTTTTTGGAAACAAATATAAAGTCCGAATTTTTATCTTAATTGTTTTTCGCAATATTCTCCTTTATGATTAATAGATTTTTGCATTAGTTTTAACCATTCGCCATAACATTATCCCATTTCGCTTGAGACATCTCCCAAACATAGTTTTTGAACGCATCAGCGGCTTTTTCTGGCGCCAAAAATCGTTGTCCACGCAGTTTGTCCTTGATGTGCGGGAACACAAATAAGTCATGTGCCAAATCGCGAGTGTATGACAGATGACCCACTAATTCGTTGTTTTGTGTGCTCAAAAATGGTCGCGTTGTCTTGATGAAGAGTAAAGGCTACCTACGGCAGTAAACGAAACGACAGTAGTGTTCAATGCACACTTAGCGGAACGTGGGAGAAAATTAATACAAACGGCTTTAATTGAAAATTAAACAAAACAATCGGTATGATTTTCGGATGATTTTCAATTTTTCGGAATCAATTTTTTGCAGCTAATTTTTTATCAACAAAGCGAACGACAAGCCGGTCAGATTTTTAAGCAATGATAGTCACCGACTTTTTCGTCAGCTTCAATGAAATTTTAATATAATTTAATACATTTTGTCATCCGGAAACTTTTCACTTCGATGAAGAAATTTTGTCAGCCGTAATGATAATATTGGCATTTGTGAGGTGAACATGATTTTTGAAAATTCCTGGAGCCCCCAGGGCTGAAATACATTTTGACAAAAGGTTAGAGAATTTTTGGCTCAAGCAATTGGGCCAAATTTTTTCAAATTAGAAAAAAAAAACATGTATAAATCTGTTAAACTAGTTAATTATAATTGTTTCAATTATATTAGGGGTATTCACTTCAATGCTGACATTAAACAAATCGGAAATTTCCGACGAGTTGAAGTGAGCGTCCGTGTTTTTAAATTTTTGTTTTATTCACATGCATCAGTCAAACTTAAAATTGCCATCGCTTATTTTTATATAAATGTTACTAAAACAAATTATTTTGTTAAAATTCTGTAAAAAACTTGTGCTTCATCTCTTTTTATAAAATATCAATACCAAACCATTGACCATTTCTCGGTCAATTGTGTACAAACTTAATAACACGCACAACACAATTGGTCATAAGAAGTTAGGTCAAAGTCCTTTCAAGGGCTGAAATGGCCAGTTATTTATTTTTTTTTTCAATGCCAAAAAAAGATCGTTACATCTTAAACATTTCATTAGCTTTTTAGAAGGAGTTTGACAGAATGCTCTTCTTCTTATCGAAATTTTCACGTTCACAATGACTCACACTCATAAAACAGTTTTGCTTATGCTAAGTAAACATATATTTTTTCGAAACAACAACAATCGCACAAAGTTTTCGTAAATTTGAGCATTTAGGAAATTTCAAAGTTGAAGTGAATACCCTTATTGTTCTATACTTATTTACTTATCCGTCGATGGGTTTTGGCCTCGTGTCCAAGTATTTGCTTCAGCTAATTCTGTTATGCGCTTGCTAGTACCAGTTAGAAACACCAAGTGTCGTTAAGTTGTCCAACACTACTTCCAACAAAGATTTTGGCGTCCTCTTCTGCGTTGGCCACCACCGCGGTGCACCGGGTACCCAATCGAATATTTTTTTTCGTTGGAGTGTCGTTTATCCGCCCGATTTTAATACACTTAACTATGTCGATTACGTGGTTAAATCAAATTTGGAACTGGACATTGACGCAGATTGTACCGGAGATCTTACGAAAGATCTTTCCATCGAAGACTCCCAAAGTCTTTTAATCAGAACTGCTCAACGTTAGGTTTGTGCTCATATAACATGACGAGCATGATTAGTGACTTATAGAGCATGCGTTTTTCTTCATTGAGAGGAGACCTCTACTTTTCAATTTCCTACTCAGCCCAAAGAGCACCTGTTGGCAAGATTTAATCTTCGTTAAATCGCAATAGTGGCAGCTGTGACCGAGTGTGTTAAAGTGCGTGAACCACTTGATACAAATTCTTGAGCCGCAAGGTCCAAGGTTCAAATCCGCTACCAAAGAGAACATTTTTTAAATTGAAATTAATTTTTCAGCACCTAAACGCAAAATAAAAAGCAGATTTCGCCATACAAATGCCATTAGAAAATAAGCAAAAAAAAAAAAAATGCACTGAACACATTGACTACGACAACGACATTGCGACATCTGTCAAATTTTTTTTACATGGTTTTCTTATGGAGGTGAATGTGGTGAAAATCTCGCGGTGACATAGCAATGTTGCTGACTTCGGTATGGAATTATTTCTTATTTGACGAGCAACAAAAGTACAAATATAAGGGTTTTGTGTATGCGTGAATGAAATAATCGTATGATATTTCCAGATTGTTTTGTCACGTCGCGTCGTAAAGTCGTGCACTGAACACATTGACAACGACGACATTGTGACATCTGTCAAATTTTTTTTACATTATTTTCTTATGTGGAGGTGAATGTGGTAAAAATGTCGCGGCGACATAGCAATGTTGCTGGCTTCGGTATAGAATTATTTCTAATTTGAAGAGCGACAAAAGTACAAATATAAGGGTTTTGTGTAGGCGTGAATCGTATGATATTTCCAGATTGTTGACTCTTTTGTCACGTCGCGTCGTAGAGTTGTGTAGTCGTCAATCCCAGCTAGACAGCTCTAACGTAGTTACGCACAAGGAAACAAAATTTGGTGTTCACTAACACACTCTTACATTTTGTTGTCATGCTAAACAAAGAAAGTTGTATGTGTGTACATAGCTTGCTCTTTTTCGCAGAAAACAAATATGTGACCCGGTCTACGAAAAGGGACCTTCGGTGTGAAAATATCATTTTTCACTTTTTTGGCGATTCGGATAGACTAATGTGTGCTCTTTCTAATGGCGCAAAGCAGAAGTTTCCAACTCGTAAAGAAGTTTGTCAGGAATTGTCATCTACACTCATTTTTAATTTATTTCGGAATCAAAAGACGCATAAAAATGATTCAGTAAACGTAATCACCTCTTCACTGTTGGTCGTTAACTAAAAAAAAAGAACTCGTATTAATTGACTAAGAAATACAAATCTGTATTAATAGACTAAGAAATACAACTCTGTAAGAATAGAGGATAAGCTGAAATAAATGAAAAGACGCCATTCAGTGTGCGACAATTAAACGTTTACAAACAGCTGTTTTCTCGAAAACTTGTTTTTACACCGAAGGTCCCTTTTCGTAGACCGGGTCACATATAAATATAACAAATAGCAAACAAAAGCTTTAAGCGTGTTTTATCCTAAAATAAATAAACATAAATATGGTGGCCGTGGCGCCGAGGGTAGAATGCATGTCCCGTATGCCAGAAGCCACGGTTCAAATTCCGTCTGGCACTTGAGAGTTTATCAGGTAAACTTTATAGTAAATCAATTAATATATATAAGTTAAAAATGGTGATGACTTAAAATAAACAAATAAAAACGATCTTCTATGTAAAGAAAAGCATAGAGTTTACTTGCTAATCTAAAAAAATTATTGCAGTATTTGAAATTAGTTTTTTTATTTTCTTTAAATATTTTTTTCTTTAATTTTTACTTTATAAATACAAATATTTATAATTTACCCATAATAAAAATAGAAAAAAAACAATTATAAACAAAATTATAAGAAAAACAAAATTTGGTTTTATTTGTGGAGGATATGAACCCGCGCATGTTCGCGTTAAAAGCCAGAACTCTAACCAGTACACTATGGTTCTAAGAGCTCTGCGGGACGCTAACTGCGGACCATATTAAACAGCTGAATTTGTTTTTTAATTCCTTATGGAATTTATTATTAGTGTGAGCAGAACATCTATAGCTTTTTTAATAGATAAAAACATGTGTGGCAGACAGAGATGCCAGACCACACGGATAGACAAAAAGACGTTATATTTTGCACGACGCTAGAACAAATATAACGTAATTTGTATGGAGCATTTTATATGAATATAACGTCAAAGGCGTTATGTGTATGCCATATATATGGCATATCTAACAGTTAGGTGTCTAGCTGGGATGTGGTCAGTGCATAAAGCAACCTTATTCTACTTTTTTGTCAACGTGTTAAGCTCAACAGTTGTAAAACAGTTGCACCTGCTGAATGCCGCCAATCGTATGCATGTATCCAAGATCAATCTTCGAAAAAAAAATGTAAAAATCATGGTTGAATCTGAAAGCGAAAATTGATAACATGTAAAGCCCATGATACAAAAAATAGAGGTAGATGCAGACGTGACTGTGCTCTCTTCTTATACTGCCATAACTGTCAAAATCCATATAAAAAAAGTGGTTTGCTTATTTTTAATTTCTATGAACTTTTTCATAGCTTTGAGATTTTATATGCGTTGTCAACTTCGTTTTGACATTCGCGGCAGTACGCTGTCATCTAGCGAATCTACCTGTATTTATTGTATCATGGTAAAGCCGATGAAGTTGTTCTTGTTGCTTTTCATTGGTTTTGACTATTGTAGGTACTGAGAGAGAGTAAGGTGAGCCCCGAGACAAACTTATTAATTCAACCATTGTCAAAATCAAATTTATTGCTGAATTATGGCCAGGATGAACAAAATTCGAATAAGCAAGTTCGAAGAAGCAAAAAGCAGCTTTTTGTTATGAACATTTTTCACCTAAAAAACCTCTTTAAAAAAATGTGTTGTTTCGTTGTTCTCAGAAAATAAGATGCTCCTATTGGTATACACATAAAAAACAGACAGATGAAATGTCAAAGATCAGTGAAAACCTGGAATTTAGTAATAGATTTTGACTTTACTTCGACAAAAAGAATTCAAATCAGGGTTGTTTTTAGCTTTTCAGATTTTTTCGCTGAAAAGCAAACAAAAAGCTACTTTTAATTTGACAGTTTTCTAATGCGAAAAATTTAATATCATGTAGCTTTTCAGCTGAAAAGCCATTATTGTCCGAAAAGCGGCTTTTTGGCATTAGTGTGAACATAGTATTAGAGCGCGAACAGAACCAAACCGGCTGTTGCTCCTCTCTCAGAGAAATTCGCTGAGAACACGCCCAGAATAGGACCGGTTATCGGATCGGAGTTGCTTTTTGGTGTGTAAATGGTTCAAATTCAAAACAAAATTTTCATTTTTTGTTATGAACTTCCATGAATGCATGGTCATGGTGAAAACTAAAAAATTAACAATGAACACAGCCAACCAATCCTTAACAAAAATATGGCAACACTTACGTCACTCAAACGGAGATTCAACTGCCGTCGAAATAAAAAAATTATATAAATTCTATTCCAACGTTTTTCCGTCCTGAATTTCTACGGTGATTTATTTTTTGGCGGCTGCATATATTTTTATGTACTTTGTTGCACGGCGAATCCGATAACCGACTGCTGCGTTGGTTCTGCTCGGGCTCGTATAAAGCATAGGTTCATAGCCTGGCCGGAATTCGAACCCAGGACCTCTGCGATGGCAGTCAAGCAAGCCAACTACTCGAATATCAAGGTCTCGAAAAGTGTAAAAAGTGAACTCGAAAAATTTCTAAAATTAAGGTAAGCATTTGAACCGCATTACTACCAAGCTTTCAATTATTTATTTAAGTCACTTAATGAAGTTCAATTCCTATTTAAAACACAATACTTCTTATATATGATGATTATTTGCCCTCATCTCATGTTGCGCACATGAACATTTTTCTAGCCCACTGTGTTCCAAACGTCAAATAGCTGACCGCAAACAGAGTGACAGTTCGCAATCAGCTGTTTCGGTGATGTTTGGCTTGTTTTTATTTGATATTTTTTATCGCAAATCGCGGTGGCTGAGGAGAGCAAAGTAGTAACGACAAATGAAGTTAATTTTATTTAAACATTGATTAAAAGCTTAAAGACAAAACAGTTGAGAAAATAGTTTATAGCTTAAGGTCGGTAGATTAGATCTGGCAAGTGAGCAGATATAAGGCAGAACTATATGAGAAAATAGTAGCAGCCGGAATTCAAGCTAATTCTGTAGCAGAATAGAGACAAGAATTAATTAAAGTACCTTAAATAAACTTTTAACAGGTAAAACAAACTCAGCTCCATGCAATTGCTTAATTTAACAACCTTAAACACTACAATGTAGACACGGATGATGTGCGAACGGAAGTGCTGTGAGCTGCTATATGATGCAGTCAACTACAATCCCGACACACTGGATCTAAACAAGGACACACAGGCGGCCACCTACTGGTTTCAATGTTTTCGCGATATGATCGAAAAATTTGCCATACAAGCAGCGGCAAGTCAACGGGACCAAGATGACACAGCAGTCGAACGAGCTGAACAGTTTCGTTCCTCATATCTACAGAAGCTGAAAAAATATCAAGAGCGGGCGGCGGATGCTAGTGAAAGCAACAAAACGCTGGGCATACGGGAGCTACTCGAGCTAAACGAAATCACTTTGCGTCGCTACGGATTTCCAGACCCTTGGCTGAAGCAGAAACAATTGGAAAATACAGCAGCGTTAGCGTTGTTGCAGGCGCGCCTCAAAGAAGTAGATGACTTCGAAAATGACTCTGAACGTTGGCAAGCTCTAGTGCGAGGTGTTTTGGCGGGCAACATGTTTGACTGGGGTGCTCAGGCAGTTTCGGATATACTGGAAAATGACAAATCATTTGGCTTACATGCCGCGCTCGAACGAATACAACGACGACCCTGGCTAATAGATGATCTAGATAAGTGGCTACAGCGCATGCAACAAAATGCTGCACATAAGTGTGCCGTCATCTTTGTGGATAATAGCGGTGTAGATGTGGTCTTGGGTATTGTGCCATTTGCGCGTGAGTTACTCAAGCGCGGTACTAAGGTGCTGCTCTGCGCCAACACAGAGCCTTCGCTGAACGATGTCACTAGCAGCGAGTTGAATGAAATAATTGAGAGCTGTTGCAGTCATTGTGATATACTTGAAAAAGCTAAAGCTTCAAAAGAGCTTCTAATCTTTGGCAATGGACAGCGCGGTCCATGCCTGGATATGCGGACTCTACCTACGGACCTCTGCCAGGCTATTGCTACAAATGAGACTGATTTGCTCGTCATCGAAGGCATGGGGCGTGCGCTGCATACCAATCTTTACGCTAAATTCAACTGCGAAACCCTCAAATTGGCTGTTATTAAGAACAAGTGGCTGGCCAATCGTTTGGGCGGCGATACCTTTGCAGTTCTATGCAAGTACGAGAGCTAGTTGCCATTGAGATTCTTATACTTTCTGAATTCCTATTTAACAACATTTTGCTTTGTCTGCTGATGGCAACATTGCCGATTCCTATCTCTTTTAACAATTTATCTTTAAAAAATCTATTTCAAAACGACCATCACGCTGTTGCTTGTGTGTGTAAATTCAAGTTTAATTTAACTCTGCTATAATAGCTTGGGTGAAATATTATTTAACAATTAACATTTTATTAATATTTATAAGGCCCATTCATTTAGCAGTGACTTTAACAAATTACCGGATGCTAAGGTTTTTTAGTCAATGTCAATTGTTCTAGAGAATAGAAATTCAAAAGAAAATTAACAAAATAAATGAAAATTATAAAGCAAACCAGTATCAAGTCAATGTCAGAAAGAAATACCTTTTATTATAATTATAATATTATCACGTTCTGTTTTTAACAAACTAAGCAAGTAGAAATAATAAAAAAAAAATGTGCTAAATATTGTGTGCAATGCATTAAACTTATTAAGTAAGTTTACTAATGTTTTTGGGGCGAGTATTATACGTTTTATTTTTTGTATAATTAATACTTTTATAAATAATATATAGTTGCAATTTTTCTTAGCGGTGCTTACGGATGGCAATGTTGAAGATACCCACGAATCTAAGTGTAACATTTTTTTATTTCATAACAATCACATCAACATTGTTAGATGCGGTTGAGTCCGAAGAATTTTTGAAAGTAGGCACTATTTGAAAATATGCAGAGGTAAATGTTACGTCAATTTTTGAAGTCTTTTAAACTTACACCAAGAGAAATTGATTTTTTAAAATATTTTTGGATGTAATATTGCCATGTTTTGAGACAGCTTAACACCATTAAGTGATAACCGCTTGTCTGCCACCCAGTAGTCTCTGCTTCGAATTCCGGGGTAGGAAATGGAATGGACCTTTACCTCTCTTCATTAATAGTCAACTGAAATTAAAAATTCCTCCATATGAGTTAATAGCTGCAGTTGGTGGTAAAGACAGAATTTATGATTACCATTTAATAGAAAAAAGTAAGCCATAAATTTGTTTGGATTTATTAAATAGAAATTTATTCAAACACAAAAAAAAAAATTGTTGTAATTTAAACTGTTATAATGGGTCGTACCCAACTAGGAATTAAACTTTCAAAAGTTTCAATTTCTGTGATTCTTAAAGGTTTTCACCTCGATTTTACTTCTTAGGCACTTATGAATAAAAATTGGAAATTTTCGCTCTCTGTACTACTTCCAAATTACTTGCGAAGCTAAGTTTCAAATCTTGTAGAGCGAGCTTTTGGAACTTGCTTCGCTACAAACACTTGCGAAGGAATTTATCGAGGTCTTGAGAGCGTAATAGCCTTGTAAATCGGTGAGCAAGCTTAAACTCAATTCTTCATGAACAATTTACTAGATTGGCATAGTGGATATCCTATTGGATTGGAGTGCAACTGTTGGTCCAGTATTCCAGTATTTTTCATATAAAATGATTTTTTAATTGAAGGCTCTTTGTACTATTCTATAGGGAGTTCTTTTTAGATGTGTACAACTTTGAATTGAAATAAGATACTGAGCTAACATATTTTCAAAATTAAAATTAGCTTTATCAGAAATATAATTTGATGCCATTAAGGTTTAAATATAATTTCGGGCATGTAGCCGTATGGCGGCCGTGGCGCAGTGGGTAGAGAGCGTGTCCCATACGCCAGAGAACCCCGGTTCAATTCCATCTGACCATGGTACAATTATACATGGTAGCATTGACAGTTGATTGGCAAAACATCTCCTGTCATCTCAACATCTCAAAAAGAGAGCGTTCACAATCGGCCATTGAAAACACAAGCAATGTTGAAAACGTAGAAGTGAAAAAAAACAACAACTTCAGCAGCTGCTGATGCATTTGCACAAACGGTTCTTTTTCACAGGAGATGTTTTCTTGTAGAAGAGAAAATAAGCAATTGTCAATGCCTACCTTGTATTATTATACCATGCATCTGACAAAGAAATTTTTTTTCAATTGAATTCATTTTTCTGTTCGGCCGTCACCTCTCTGCAAACACTCAGAGTGTAAATAATGCCATGTAAAGCTTTTTGAGAACATGCACATTAGCCGTTCGGAGTCGGCATAAGTATTGAAGAAGTAAGGACCAATGATTCCACCGGCCCATAAAGCGCAGTAAACACTGTTTTTTTATGAATATAACGGTGCCTCGAAAATATTTTGTGAATTTTCTGCACTCAAAATTCGGTCATTTTGCTTATTTACATTACCATTGAGCCAAAAATGAACCTCATTACTGAACAGTATATTGCTTCTAGTTCATTTTCACCCCAATGAAAAAACGTTTTTCTAGAGTCAGTCTATTTATTAAAAAATAGATAATATTTTGGCAGCTCAGATCTGACCAACGTATGACAGTTTAATCCTTATTGCGAAATGAAATCTTTAAAAAACACACATTGTATACAGTATGTTTTTTCGAAAAACTGGAAAATTTCCAAAAAAATAGATTTTGATTTCTGTCAAGCAAATCCAGTTCCTGAACACAGAATGAGGCTGTCGTATGAGACCAAACCTTTGAAGTGTTTCAAATGAACTTCGAAGAAACTTTGCAAAAATGTATGCGAGGGAAGGAATATATTTCTCACAATAGCTTCTTTGAAATTTAATTGCTAGTTGGAAAGGTGGAAGAAAGAGAACTTTCGCAGGAGTTTAGCTACTACATAAATTTCGCACATTTTCAGTATTCACCCATTTAAAGCCACAGCCCAAAAATCTTTGAGTCTTTCAACGATATTTGTAAAAGTGGCTTAAAATGAGTTTATGTGGGAAAGATTTACCCACCAAAACAGTGGTTGGGCTCGTTTCAATAGTTTACATAACCATGCAATTGCACAATAGTTTTTAATCTACTTTTGAGTTGACCTTTTGACGAATTCACATCAAAAAAGCTGCAATTGTTAACTAAGGTACTCATCCGGTGCTCATGGAGCAGTTAACATATAATTTGTTCTACTAAATGGTAAATGGTAAAAATGATTAAAATGAGGGTACTCTTAAAAATGTTTTCCTTCATCATTATGGCCACCATTTACCTTTGACTACCATTTTTACGAATTTTTTTTTTGCTTATATGAACTAATATACTCCAACATTTCTGTCAAATTCCCCGAGTAGTTTTTTATTTTTTGGGATTTTACGGAATAGTTGGGATTTTTTTTTGTGTAGGATGGTTAGGCACAAAATCACCGAACGAATTTGTTTCTTTTTTAGTTATTTTCACAGCTATTTCGAAAACTAAAAGTTTGTGAAAAACGTACCTTTGACATTCATTTAAATTGTTTTATCTTTGGAAGTATAAAAACAGGATATAACTCTTTGGCCATTTGGCCGGCATACAAAGTTTAAAGGAAATCGGAGATCATAAATCCATTTTTCATCGAAATCGTCCCGTATTGGCCAAAATCTGAAGAAGAATGAAATAATTTTTATAATTTCATATGATTCTTGGCGGTATCTTGAAGGTCACAATAAATGGCACAGTATTGTCTGTAGTGATAAAAAAAGATAATTTTGTTTAGTTATGATGTCAAGAAGAATGTAATTTAAATTTTAAGAGAAATTGCTTTGGAGCCTAAAATTAGCAACATTATAATTTGGGATTACTTTTTCTGACTTTATCATGACTTGTCTAGACTCATTTTATTGAATTAAAAGTGCTTATGTTAGGATTCTAGAATAAGAACTAGTTGGAGAGTGTCAATATAACCTAGCCTGAAGAGAATATTGTGCTCTAGTTAAAATTTTTAACAAGAAAGAAAAACACAAAAAAAAAAAAAAATTACAGAGAGAAAGAACACGTGGAAAAGATAAAGCTATACTTTTTTTTGAACTGAACATTTTGAACTGAAAATTTTGAAAAACTGCCAATGTCAGACAACTGAACTTTTTGGCAAATATGCAACGTAGATCTGGTTTGAGATGACTTTGTCTCAAACGTAATGATCTGTTTTTTTGAAAAAATAAACAGGATGCATTGTTTTTTGTTTTCGCATCACAAACAATTGCATCCCTACAATCGGAAATCTTGCATTCAAACATATTTATGTGAGGAGCTTTTATTTCAAGCCTTCTCAAGTTTTTTTTTCAATCTTCTATATGTAGTCTTTATCTTTTGTAATTTAATTTTTGGAAAAGGTTGCCTAAAGCAAATTTTACCTTTTATGGTTACATTGTGACTAAAAATTGAGCATGACTTCCTATTATTTCAACTGAAAAATATTTTTCCAGCCAAATGCATTAGAATCTCTTTCCATACATTTTCTCAGAAAGTAATACACACACACTCATACATGTATACAAGTTCACACAAGCTAGAGCAAGCAATACGTAAATCCTTGATGCTGGCTTTTGGTAAATATTGAGCTAACACCAACAGGTTCTTTAGCTGCCAAGAAACTCATTTCATATTCATTGGATTCTGTATCTACAAGGTTGAACGAATACAGAGAGGGAGATATGAATACGACACACAAGAATATTCAGTTTATGTGTGTGTGTTTGTGGATGATGATGATCATGATGATGATGATGATGACGAATGACATTCTGCCATTGAAGTTAAAGGACATGCAGGCTAATAGAAATTGTTGTGAGTTTGAATATATCCTTAAATTGCTGCTGTAAATTGCTCAAAATAGGGGAGCACATGTGTTTGAACAAATCATGCAGAGAAAGCTGTGAGGTGAAAAGGTTTTATATTGTGTATATCCTTCAGATAAAGGTTTTAGATGTGATGAAGGTTAAAATAGGTTTTTGTTAATTCTTTTAACACATATAAAATATTGAACTGATTTTAAATATGACTGGTCAAGAGTGGTACTTCTAATAAAAAAAAAGGAAATTGTTGTTCAACGCCTAAAGTATAGGTTCAAACGGTCTTACCGACTCCAATTTATAATTATCTGTTTACAATTACTATTGGGAATTCATTTAAAACTTATATAGATATAAAAAGACGTCCAGTAAAAGCAAATGCTAATAAAAGTACAGTCCAACAGCATTTTTGCAACAGAGTAGCCATCATGTATTTCTAAAAAAGGACGCTAAACTAAGTTACTGTCCAGTATCTCCCTTGTTTGTTTCATTTGCACTGAAAAGTTATATAGAAATACATGATTATAAAATAAGAGTCTTTTTCTTCTCACAAGCCGATGATATGAAACAAAAACTGGGAAAAATGGAAACATTTAGATCACTCCGAGGGCAATTTGAGAAGTGACATTTTGAATTTCCGACGTAGTAACTTAAAATTCAACATTGGTCCTGTCAACTACCATCTGTTATTAGACTGCTGTAAAATTCTGAGCAAGCTGCGTCGTTTACTTTGTGTTGACAGCCATTGAAAGCAGACAACCTCGTTAATTTCGACGAAAATCCAAAAATGTGAATTTCGTGTACTCATTAAGCATTTTTTTTTTTGTAAGAAAGGTATCATCGAGACTTGGGAAAGGCTTGATAAATACTAAGAACCTACTAGAAAAGGCTTGAAAAAATATGGGGACTCTGCGCCATCAATTTTAATGGATAACAATTTTAATCCGTTGTGGTCACACTAGCACAAGGTTCAGGTCGCCCAAAATCAGGTCGTTACGCCAGAAATCGTTGATATATTTCATTGAATGATATTGGACAGTCGGAGAATGAAAGTGCATGAGGTCTCTGAGGAGGTAGGCATCTCAACTGAGTGGCTAACATCACAATTTACATGAATATTTGGATATGAAAAAGCTATCCGCACGATGGATACGGCGATTGCTCACATTTAACCATAAGCGCAGCCGTGTGACCACTTCAAAGGTGGTGTTTGGTAATGTTCAACCGCAATCCGAAGGAGTTTTTTCGATGTTTCGTAACCGTTGATGAAACATGGGTGTACCACAACCAACAAGAGACCAAGGAACAGCCAATGTAGTGAACTTCTCCGAATGAACGGGTGCGAAAGAAGGCCAAGGTGGGTCTGTCAGCCAACAAGGTTGCCCAACAGTCAAATCAGTTTACTTCTCCGGTTCCAACGTGCACCAAAGAAGGATAAGGTGGGTCTATCGGCCAACAAGGTCATGGCAACACTTTTTCTATGATGCATGCGGAGTCATTTACATCTGTTACCTTAAAAAGGGTAAAATGATCACCGGCGAATATTGCTGACAGCTGTTGGACAGATTTTGGCGAAGAAAATATGTGATCTTAAACCATGACAACGCACCATTAAACCATTGGCGCACAGCTCTATAGTTGCCATGGCAAAAATACATAAATTGGGCTACGAATTTCTACCCCATCCACCACACCATCCACCATTCACCAGATTTTCACCCCATTCCATTCACCATTCTCCAGATTTAGCCCCCTGCGACTATTTCCTATTTCTAATTCTGAAAAAATGGCTCCGCGGTAAGAGATTTGGGTCGAATGAAGTGGTCATCACTGAAACAAATGCCTATTTTGAGAACCTTGATAAAACCTATTATTTGGAAGAAATAAAAAAATAGGAAAAACGCTGGACTAAATGTATCGATCTGAAAGAAGACTATGTTGAGAAATAGAACCCTTTTTTTTTGTCAAAAAAAAAAACACCTTTTATTCAAAAAGTCACTGACTTATCAAATTATCCTCGTATTGCTTTGTCGCAAGGGTGAGAGCGAGTAAGCATAAATGTCAAATCGAAGTTGACAGCTCATACAAAATCTGAAAGCGAAAATTGTAAAGATGACAGTTAAAATACAACAACAATGAAAAAACGTTGCATGAAATTATAACTATGTGACTATTGGCGCTGTGGTAAATTTTATGGAACGATAGTAAAGCTGAAGTTTTCGGTCACATGAGGTCATAGAAGCCTAATGAGGGCTCTCGGAAACACATTAAAGTTATTTGAATGCACCAAATGCTTAAGCAGAAGCAAAAATAAAAATAAAATTTTAATATAAAATGAATTGAAATTAATAAAATTAATTAAAATTCAAATCATTAAAAAATTAATAATAAATAATTTGAATAAGGGTTAAGGGCAAGGATTAGCAAAGGATGAGAGCAATGGCTTGGACAACGGCTAGAACCGGGAATCAGATAAAAAGTAAGACAAAGATTTAGACAAGGATTGAGAAAAGGTCTATGACATGGATTGGGACAAATATAAGGACAAAGATTAAGACACACCAAAAAAAAAAAAAAAATTGTTCTTAGGACAAGCTTAGGAAAAGGATGAGGATTTTAAATGGGACAATTAAAAGAACAAGGATTTTAGCGGGCTAAGTAAAAACAGTGGCGGTCGTGGCACTGTGGGTAGAGTGCGCGACCTATACGCCAGAGAACCCTGGTTCAATTCCACCTGACACAGAATGTTTTTTCAATTGAATTAATTTTTCTGTTCGGCCGTCACCTCTCTGTAGACAATGGCAAGTCCAGAGATTAAATAATGCCATGTTAAGCTTCTTCAGAATATGCACATTAGCCGTTCGGGGTCGGCATAGAACTAGTAGGTCCAGTTCTCGATCAATTGTGTACAAAAATATAATACACGCACAACACAATCTGATCATAAGATGTTCGGCCAAAGTCGTTTCAAGGGCTGAAAAGGCCAGTTTATTTTTATTTTTAAGTATAAAATTTAGGATCAAGATTCGGAAAAGAAAAGGGACAAGTATTAGGAAAAGGATTCCAATAAGAATTAGATCAGGAACTTGGGATTAAATAAAGTGTTTGAACAAGAAGTAGGGCCATTATAAGAACAATTAAAAGAAAACAAGGACAAGAATGAGGACAAGTTTGGGAACGAAGTCAGGGATAGGGACAAGATTAAGGACGGATGTGTCTACGATAGTCTACGGGTGGGTCTACAATACAGCCAACTTCCTGTTTTTTTAAAGCGAAATATGATCTGATTTGAAAATATGAAGGAAAAAATTTGTTGGTCTGGGTAAAATTTTCAAATATCTGAACGGTTCTAACTATTTTTTGTAAACAAAGTTTTTGGTAAATTCCAACCGTTTTCAAACCGATATCAAAGGATCTAAGTTTTTTGGCTTTTTTGACGTGACGAAGTTACGTTATACTGCTCTAGTTTCCAAAAAAGTTGAAAAATGAATTTTTTAAAAATTCATCTGCGTTTCATTGAATTGTTATTCGCTGGGTATAACAGCTATGATTAAAAAAATAGTAGGACCGTAAAGGTTAATTCTTTGGCTATATTAAAAAAATAAAAAAAAAATTTAATACCGCATAGGGACGTAGTGGGAGCTGCGTAACCAACGCAACTGAAAATTTGTTACATGGAATTATTACTCGCTGAGTACTAGCGCTAGGATTAAAAATACGATACGCCAATAAAGGCCTACTGGAAGCCCTCACAACAAAATTAGACAAAAAATTTTTGACATCATGGGGACGCTGAGAGAGCCGCTCAAAGATCGATAACGCAACATTCATGCAGCGGCGTTGCATTGAATTTTTACTCAATGAGTATGTAACCTACGATAAAAGTTTAAAAAGGAAAATGAAGTTTTTATACATGGCTTTACGACAAAAATAAAAAAAATTCCGGCGTCGTCAGGTCGTGAATATAGCAGCTTATGTAACAGAAATGTAATATCGTTGCATGGAATTATTACTCACTCAGGAGGAGTGCTACAGTAAATTTTGTTTTACGACAGCAGGGATGTGTTATTACGCTTCACAACTAAATTACAAAAAAAATTTTGTTGTCATGATTTCAGGGATGCAATCACATAATGCTGTAAAAATGCTAAAGCCATGAAAAAACGTTGCATGGATTTTTAACTCTGTGACTACTGGTGCAACGGTAAATTTTAAGCAACGAAAACAAAGGTGAGGTCTTCGGGCATATGACAAAAATAAAAAAAAAATTTGACGGCGTGTCAAAAACCTCCAGGGAACCGCCTAATGTGACGCATATGCATCACTTTTGCTGGATTAATTGAAATTAGAGCACAACCAATGGGGAAGCAAAAAAAAAGCTAAACGAAAAGCACCAACTCCAAATCCAACAACAACTCCAACACCAACACCAACACCAACACCAACACCAACACCAACACCAACATCAACATCAACACCAACACCAACACCAACACCAACACAAGCACCAACACCAACACAAACATCAACATCAACATCAAAATCAACATCAACATCAACATCAACATCAACATCAACATCAACATCAACATCAACATCAACATCAACAACAACAACAACAACAACAACAACAACAACAACAACAACAACAACAACAACAACAACAACAACAACAACAACAACAACAACAACAACAACAACAACAACAACAACAACAACAACAACAACAACAACAACAACAACAACAACAACAACAACAACAACAACAACAACAACAACAACAACAACAACAACAACAACAACAACAACAACAACAACAACAACAACAACAACAACAACAACAACAACAACAACAACAACAACAACAACAACAACAACAACAACAACAACAACAACAACAACAACAACAACAACAACAACAACAACAACAACAACAACAACAACAACAACAACACCAACACCAACAACAACAACAACAACAACAACAACAACAACAACAACAACAACAACAACAACAACAACAACAACAACAACAACAACAACAACAACAACAACAACAACAACAACAACAACAACAACAACAACAACAACAACAACAACAACAACAACAACAACAACAACAACAACAACACTAACAACAAACAAGAAACTTCGTCACGTCAAAATCTACGGGTGTGTCCACGACACAGCCAACTCTTCTTTTTTTTAAATTTGATTTTGATCGTGTTATTTTAAAATTTGAACCAAATCGAAACTCGAAAATAAGTTAAAAAATGAAGAATTAAATGAAAAACTTAATAAAATCTGCTTTTTTAACAGAAATTCCGAAAAAATTGCATGTTTACGCATGTTTTTAAAAATCTTAAGACAGATTCTGAAAGAAAAATTCTTTTTAAAATCTTAAGACAGATTCTGAAAGAGCAACACTAACTAATATAGTAACTTTTAAACATTAAGAAATAAAATTAAATTGATAGCATGCTTTTTTCGTAGCCCAAAAAACCAGTAAAAATTTATTGTATTTGGACTTTAAGGGATATAGTGATTCTCACTTCATGTATTTTAGTAGGTATATTCATTGAATTTTATATATCGTAACGTCAGTATTGGATTTGGTTTAGAACACAATAAAAAAAAAATTATCGCTTATGGCTTCTTGAACCTTAAATCTATATAAGCAACAAAAGGATTTCGGCACAATTTAACAATTTATCAAATATTCCTCATCTGAATACGAAATTGTAGAAAAGTGGGTTCGTGGAATCCATAAGCAACATCAATAAAACATTTGATGCCATAATCTAGCCATAGCTTTTTATGGTATTTTATTGCTTTGTTTGTCAGCATAAAGTGTGAATACGAAACCCTTTTTTCATTGAATTTCATCTAATAATGAACCCATTCGAAGGATAAATAATCGAATATTTGTGCACCACATGGCAATCTTATAAATCACCCAAAACGAAAGCACCAACGCATAACAATACAAATACATACCTACACACATACAAACGCAGAGTATTAAATTAATTTATACCGCACCAGAGTGACCAAGCCAATGGAAATTGCCAATGTCTGTATTTTGGGCCAATTTGAACAATGAGGCGTTTGCTGGACAGTTGCTGGCAATGACAAAAATGAGCCTCCACATTCCAGGTCTGACTGTGCTTCATTTGAAGCTTCAATTGTTTGTGTGCGTATATCCGTTAGGTGGGTGGGTGAATGAGATGGTGAGAATCCTAGCTGTTCAGTGTACTTGATAAATGCCAGCATTAAAATTGGTTGATAGCACAGAAAATGTTGTTGTTGTTGCTGTTGCTGTTGGGTCCGGATTGCATCAATGACGAGTGTGAAATCATCTGGGCAGGATAACAGAAACGACAAAATGTTAATAGAAAGTGTGGAGAAATCCGGAAAAAGGACATTTTAGATTGTTCCTATTTTGTTTTTTTTTTTTTTTTTTTTTGTGATGGAATTTTATTTACAAATCAAGAAAAAACGAGATGATCGAATATTATTGCATTAGGAAAGGTCAAGCTGGACATAAATGCAGGATGCTGATTACGACACGACTTAGGCTAAAGCTGCTTAGAGTGGAGGGCTTTAAGTGAGAGTATAATAACTATTGCGTATAGCTTTGAAGTAAGGCGGCTGAAATCATAAAGGATTTAAAAGATATTCCGAAATCACAACTCATTTTCATCATACTGCAAAAATTTCATATGTAAACAGATACATGCATCTAAAATCTGCTCTCCAGTATCTCTGAAATCATTTGTAAATCTGAAACTCTTCCTGACACCGCTTTCTGACATTGTCACTTCGCCTGCGGACAGCCTTTGATTAATTGCAAAACGACTCGGGCGCTAGGATATCGAAATCCATACCGTTGACTGGCAGTGAAATGTGAATTTGGTAACAATAGCAAAGACCAAATAAATGCAGCAGCCGACATATGAAAACATCTCCAATGACTATATTGCAGCCGTGGCACATATGAATGCAGGCCAAAGGAAAAATCCCTGAAAAAGTGAAGGAAAAAAATTTACACTCACACACACTTTGATGTGACACATGGCCCCTGAAAGCAAAATGCGCACTGACAACGTTTTGTTCATGCTGCAGCTTTGCTTCGTCAGCCGGATGCTGGCCACAAGTCGTTGCAATCGATTAAACTTAATCGCAGAAGATCGATTGAGTTCTAACCGAGATTTCAACGAACATCATTCAATGTTGCGGTCTATAATAACATGATTGTGTACTCTTATTACTCTCAAAGGCTCGTTTTTCGATACAAGTGTCTTTTTTTATTTTATAAAAAAAAGAAATGGTTCGAAAGCGCCGTGTCTTATCTGTTACTTTATTTGTATACATGTAAGCCTTTTGCTAGTTTAGGAATTACTAAGGATTGCTTGAATAAGTTTTTTACCCCATCCTTGAATTTGGAGTCAGTTCTAAAGCATAAATCGCTGTTTTCAATGGTTACAATGGCACAGATTGTTCACATTCGAGTAAGAAAGTTTATAATCGTACATTTTTTAACAAATAACCACTTTGTGTCAAAAAATTAATCCACAGGAAAAAGAAAAACACCCAAGCTAACCAGCAACAGAGAATATGCATCATTCCAAATCTATTTTTTTGTTTTTTTGTTATTTCTCTTAGCATTTGTGGTATCTTAAATACCACCCACTTGTGGAAAATTCAATCAAAATACCTTAAATCGAAAATGAAGAGAGAAAGTCAATAAACGGAAATTAATAAAGTAATTGAAATTGTTCTGTACCTCCACAAATTTTCTCGACTCCAAATTGACTGACAGTAAATTCCAACTAAACATTTCCACGAAACATGAAAACCTTGAAGCCTTTTTACGATATAAAAAGCGATCAATAGCAAGATAGTAGGGTAGAAAAATCATCTTCAAACCATTTGAATTCATTTAAGAAAAATCATGCGGGAAAAATTTTGCCTTGGGACATGTAAAAGGAGGATACGGCATAGAAATTAAATCATTTCACAGCGTTAATACATTCAACAGGTCTTGGAAAAAGTATTGCAATAAATTTTCTTAAAGTTGTTCTTAGATGTTTAAATTTTTTTTTTATATTGAAAACAAATTTGAACTTCAGGCCAAGTATATTGAGAACAAGACAACATGAAGACAAAGAAGGCAACAACCAACAACAACAACAACGGCTCTGTATAGAGAAAATCACACAGCTTGACTATACAGACTGTTTCGTTGGCCGCTACACCAACTCATCACTAGTCTTTGGATGACTTTTCAGTGTGATCCACTCAAACTACTTAGGTTTTACTTATACTGCCAATATGCCGAGAAAGTTACACGGAATTTATTTTTGACAGAGAGAACGCTTAAATTAGTAACTGAGTTCTTATCTTCTTCGATGCACCCTGTGTCAAGGTTAACCTAGATCGTATCATACTTTTAGGCATAGTCCATCTTCGAATTTCGATCACAGCGGTAATTCAACCGCTAGCAGAGCATATTGAAGCTGTGTTATTTTGTTGTTAGCTTCTCTCTTTTTCTACACTTCCATTTTTAGGGTTCAGCTAGTTTAACTCATAGTGTTTTAACCCATTTTCAGTTTAACACCTAAAATAGTGTAGACACCATTTTGTTACGAAAAACTTGGTGGTTTTTGTGATAAACACACAACTAACAATTTGTTCTTAATATTTTTATGGGCGTGCTCTCCCAGAAATTTTTAATCCTAATATATGACCTTTCATTATTTTATATTGAAAACAAATTTGAGCTTCAGGCCAAGTATGTTGACAACATGAAGACAAAGAAGGCAACAACCAACAACAACAACAACGGCTCTGTATAAAGCAAATCACACAGCTTGACTATACAGACTGTTTCGTTGGCCGCTACACCAACTCATCAGTTTCTTATCAAAAGTCTAGAGAGAGAAAAATTCTCTGAAATTGAATGTTCTAAATTGAAAAGTAAACATTTTACCGATTTTTAAACGAATCTTATAATTTGATTTTTTGTATTAAACATAATTGACTTATTAAAAAGTAAAAATTGAATCTTTACTTTATCATTTATATTTTATTATTGTTTTAAAAAAGTTAAAAAATATTATATATTTTCTTGAAAAAAATGGAGAGATTGTTATTGAAATAATTCAATTTCTAATTTGCATTCTTCTTTCAAACCATTAACCCTATGAGGGGAATATTGTTTCTACTGTACGAATTTTGAAAGTCGTAGGTTATGGAATTTCTGATCCTATAAATTTTCCCGAAATTCTTCAATAAAACGACAACGTTTCAATTATTTATCGATATTAAATTTATTTACTTCAAAATAATCTCCATTGGAAGCAATACACATATTCCAACGCTTTCTCCAATCTTGAAATCACTTTTCATAGGCTGATTTTGGAGTCGCCTTAAGTGTCTTCTGTGAATTCTTCTTTATCACAACAATCGTCTCAAAACGCTTTCCGCGAAGTGGTAACTTGAGTCTTTGGAATATGAAAAACTCACAAGGAGGCATTTAGGATAAATATGAAGCTTGGGGAACGGTATGAAAGTTATTTTTATGTGAAATAGTCGCGTACAAGAGGAAATGTGTGAGCCGATGCGTTGTTCTGGTGAAAAAAACACGAGTAGTTTCTCCAAAATTCTAATATTCCTCCACAATTCTCCACATGATTTTTTGTTAGAAACCCAAAATTTCAGACCAACTCTTTGCTACATTATATTCGACATTGCGAAATTTGAAAACTATTAGGCCCAAATTGGCGACAAATCGCGTTCAAATATCTGTTTGACATATCGGATGATAGATATACTAACCCAGGAAAAAAAAGAAAGATTTGACAATATCTCAAGGGCGGTTTGTTTGAATGAGAGAAATTCCGGGTATTTTTTGATTAGAAGATATTTTTAAAAACACGATGGGGATCAGAACATTCATAATGGGAGATCCATTATGGCGACTGTTGAGGTCTTAATCGACGTTTTATTTCTTATACTGCATTTGTTGAAGGTTTTGAGGTTACTGATTGTGATTCTGATGTAACATTTCTCAAATTCAAAATGGTTGAGCAAATATTAGGACTAATTTTTTTGTGTACTTTTATTTATGCAAGTATTGCCTGTAGTCGCAAATCGACCATTTCAAATTCAATTTTTATCTTTTTTTGTTTTTATTTTTATTGAAAAACACTTTGAAAAGTTAAAAATAAGTTGGCTGTATTATGGACACATCCGCAGATTTTGACGTGACAGTATATCTCTATCCTTGTCCTTATTCTTGTCCCTAACCTTTCATTTGTTCCCAAATTTGTCTTCCTTCTTATCCTTTTTCTTATAATTGTTCGAATAATTGACCTACTTGATATCCAACCTCTTGTTTTCGTTCATGTCCAAGTTCCTGACCTTATCCTTGTTCAAATCCTTTCCTAATCCTTGTCCCATTTTCTTTCTAAATCTTTGACCTAAGTTTTGTTCTTAGTGTGTTCAAATCCTTGTCCCATTTCTGGTCCTTATACTTTTCCCAATCTTGTCCCAAATATTGTTTTAGGTATGTGTTAAACTTTGTCCTTACCCTTTTCTCAGTCCTTATCGAAGTCATCTTCGCAACTCTTATCCTAATCCTTGTCCAATTCAATACTCTTATTTTTTTAAAAATTTTTGTCCTACTCCTCCATGCAACAATATTGCATTTGTACGCGATCTGACGACGTCAAACTAATAACTCCATTGCATGATTAATGCATTTTGGATCTTGTAGCTGCTCTTTCCGCGGTCTCATGACTGCATGAATATTTTGTCTATTTTTGTCATGAGCAGTGTTGCCAGGAAAAAAAATTTCGCATCGTAACTTTTGCTTTCAGCCCGTCGGATTTTCGTAGCGTTTGTCGGAAGCTAGACAAATAAAATACAATACAGATGTATGATCCACATTTAAGGTTTATTTATATAAATAAATTACATATTCTACATAATCCATTTCTTTATGCAATGTAATACTACAAACACACAAAATTAGAGAATTTGCGCTGCAGAATTTGAGGTACAAACTACTTATACCTTGACAGAATAGTAGAAATTATTATTAAACTCGTGCATTTATTTTGCAACAATAATTAACTAGTTTTTTTACCTTTTTAATCAGAAATTTATTCATATCCAAATAAGAGATTTATTTTCATCCACGACACAGTTTAGCACAAATATAACAGTAAATAATTCAAACACAAAGAAAAGTTTTGCAAGCAATGCAGCGAATGTAATTGCCATTCTTTATGTGGAGATTTGTGATCAGAAGTTCTACCAATGATTTTTAATTAAAAATAATGCTTCAAAGTTGGCACCATGTTTTTTATTTGAAATTTTTTAATTTCATATACATAAAGAAATACATATATGTGAAATCGGACGTCGGATCTATTTTTCCTAAAATCGTAACATTTTGAGGAATTTTGGCCAGATATCGGATCATCGTATCCAATGCTAAAAATCGTAACAAATCCGATATATCGGACCATCTGGCAACACTGGTCATGAGGCTATCGAGGAGAGAGAATTTAAGGAAAAGCAACAAAGCCAACAATACCACACAGTTGCAATTATTGTTTGGCAAAATAATGTGGAATGCGATCAAGAATGATAGAAACAAGATTACGCCTTCCACAGTCCCGTTATCTAATGCTCTCTTTTTCAATTGAATACATGACGTCACACAGCACTTCTGCTTGTCAAAAACGTATGAAATACCTGAATATGAATATTTTCGTATGCGAAAAAATATGAATTTTTTAAACTTTCAAGATTTTTATCTCCTAAACTATTCGAGACCGACAAAATTTTACTGTACCAACAGGTTAAAGACGTCCATATACATATTACCGAAATAAGAAAAAAATATTTGGTCGTGGGCAACAAAGTAAAATTATTCCAAAGTCTGACAATATCGCCTGTGACGTCATGCTCTCGTGCTCTCTTTTGCGGAACGCATAATCTTATTTTTATCATTTTTGGAATGCGATAAGCAAAGAGAGATAGAGATAGAGAGAGAGTGAGAGAGAGAGAGGCAGCAACAAATGTTTGCAAAACTTGAAAGGGAGAGAGATTTAAACTACAGTCATGGGTATGAGATTGCATACATTTATTTTGAAATGTAATAACCACATAATGTATTTAATTTTTTTTTGTTATTCTTATTTTTCAGTACATCTGTGGAACAGTATCTTTCGATGATATAACTTTCATTCCCTTTTTTAATACAGTGTTGCGCAAAACAATAGCAACAAAATCAGTGCGCTGTTACAAAATCGTGTATCTTTTTTAATATTGGGAGCACACTAAAATTATTATAGAAACCAAAGCACATATTCATACATCATATAAAAAACAAATCATATTCAAATTTGGTTTTGTTTTTTTTATTAAATTTAATATTAATGTGACTACATTCAATTTGTTTGAGTGCAAAACAAAAGCAACAAAACTTAAAAAATGTAAAAAGAGAACAGAAGTTCCAAAAAACAACGGTAAAAATTCTTTTATTGTAAAGCACATGTTGTTTGTGAGTCATAAACATTTGAGCTTAGATTTGTTTTTGCCCTAATTGTGCCATTGACTGTTCCATTTATAATGGCACGTGATAAATACTGTAAAACTCTAAAATAACAAATTATTTCCGAATATAAAATGGAAAAATCGCAAATATCTGTCGCGAAGCATTTTAATATTAATCGGTCAATAGTTTGTAGATTAATAAAAAAGTATAACATCACAAAAGACGTCACAACGGTATATTCAGGAGGGAGCCCGCGAAACATCGCTGCGTGATGACAGGAACATTTGTGGAGTGTTCAAGCGAAATCCATTTGCCACCTCCAAAGAGGTTGTTCGGACACTTGATTTAGATATCCATCACAGCACTATTCGCAGAAGAGCCGTTGAGGAAAATTTAAGGAGTTACAGACCGGCAAAGAAACCTTTGCTTGCAGCTAAACTTAAACAAACAAGTTGAGGTGTTATAATTTAAACAATTTTGTCTGAAATTTTGACAACGAGTTGCAATTTATTGTTTTTTAGACTCAGTTTTGCAAAAGAGAACCTAAATTGGACCGTTAAAAAATGGAAAACCGTTTTGTTTAGCGATGAATCAAAGTTCAACTTGATTAATTCAAATGGGATGTCCACGGTATTGCGCCGCCCAAGTACACGACTTGAAGCCCGAAACTGCAAAATAAATTTTAAGCATGGAGCCGGTGGTATTATGGTCTGGACTTGTTTTTCCTATGATGGAGTCGGACCATTTCATAAAATCGATGGTATTATGGATAAAATTGTATATAAAGACATTTTAGAAAGCAAGATGCTACCATATGCAAAGTGGAATATGCCGCTTCAGTGTACATTTTAGCACGTCAACGACCCTAAGCACACTTCAAAGCTCATCAAAGATTACATTAGAGACAATGGGATTCAAGTCCTTGATTGGCCGGCACAATCACCAGACTTGAATCCCACATAAAATCTTTTTGGGATTTCGTAGAAAAGAGTTTCTGGTCGAAGGTTTTCCAATAAAACTGCACTGTGTGAAGCCTTGAAACTTAAGAGGGAACAAATACCTAATACCACTATATCTAATTTAATAGAGTCGATGCCGCGCAAATGTGCAGCGGTATTCAAGAATAATGGGTCTTACACCAAATATTAATTATGTTGCAATTGTTTTGCACTCAGACAAATTGAATATAGTCACATTAATTTTAAATTTAATAGGGAAAACAAAACCAAATTTGAATATGATTTGTTTCTAATATGATGTATGAATATATGCTTTGGTTCCTTTAATAATTTTTGTGTATCCCCAATATTAAAAAAGATACAAGATTTTGAACCAGCGCACTGATTTGTTGTTATTGTTTTGCGCAACACTGTATATACATTAAAAGATTGTTTACAACATTCAATGTTTGCCTATTAATACATAATATTTGTTTTCTTTTTGACTGTTTTTTATAAATTTCTTGTTATTTTTAAAATTTTTTTCCATCCTTGAAATTTACGAGGTCGAGGATAACGACTCAATAGTATTACAAAATCAAAAATGGCGGATCCAATATAATCACTTTCTTAGAAATATACAGGTTACGCCATATTGAATAACCAGTGAATAACTTTGAAATTTATCGGCTGATTGACTTGATTCGACAGTTGTTTGAAACGTCAATTCAGTACTGACGCACTGAATTTGAATAAGGTATCAGCATTTTTACATGTGTAAAGCATTTTTGAAGTGAAACTTCTTAGGCGGCGCTTCGAAATTTGAATGAGAATATTGAGGAGTGAAATTTCAAGGTCAATTTACTTCATTTCGTTACACGATAGAGAAGAAAGATATGTTGTACAGTAGATAGAATGAGAGAGATATACATTGTATAAAAGACTGAAAAAAATTTCTTTGTCAGCGCTGAGTATCGAACCTGCAATCTCAGTTTTATAAAGGCAACGTGCTATATGCTGGGCTATGGTCTTGCTTTGTAAATGTTGTCTACATACCAATTAATCAAACTAGTTTTGCTGTAGATGCCCAGCGGGAAAATACACAGCGCTCCTAGCGGGAAAATATAACAGCCTTATTCATAAACACATTTTAGAGGCAGTGTAACTTTAAACAAGAAAACGCTATTCATAAACATTTTCGCAACCATGTTTTTTGTTTGTCTTTTCGTTTAATATCAAAGACATGCTCCATATGCGCCCTTTGCAGCATTTTTTTATGTGGCGGCCATTGCAAATCCATTGGAATTCTTAATTTTTGTAGAGATTTTCTTTAGTTCAGACACAAACCTTACAAACATGAGCAGCGAATGAAAAAATGTTTATGAATAAAGCCCATGACTGATAGAAAAATAGATTGCGCAGATAGTAAAAATAATTTTCTACGATCTGCGCATCTACGTTATGGCTGAATTACAATACTGCGTTAGGTCGGTCGGCCTTTGACAGCTCGACTAGAAACAATGGGTTCTTATGAAGCAACACAAAATATGACCTCATGCATTGCGTCGACCTCATCCCGTAAATATGAATTTGAGGGGGTGACGTACGATCAACGCTATGAGTAGCGACATGCTCAAGCTAGGTCGTGCTTTTGACATTCCATATTAACGCTGGGTTGCATTTTCTTTGAGCAATGCTAAAATGTGGGTATTCTTGGATTCCGATGTAAAACTCAGATTTTCATAGGATTATCGTGGGAATTTATATTTTGATGCGAGTTTTTTTAAAATTGATCAAATTTTTTAAATTAACATGCTGCTTAAGTAGTATAAAAATGATTTTGATGAATTTAGCATGATATTAATATTATTCAATTGTATTTCATATTAAAATTCATGCATTTTTTAGTATATTATAAATAATATTATAAGGGTATTCATGCAAAATGGCAAACTTATATATTGGTCAATTAGATATTATAATGAGGTTGGTTGAGGACGAATACCCTTAATATCATTGTTTGAATAATATAACAGACAAAAGAATGTTGTGGTAAGGTAGATTGGCAAATGCCGTTCACTTTGTTTTTGTAAAGTTGTACCCAAGTACTCACTAATTACAAGTGATTCAGCGAGCATTGTACAAGGGGGCGTGGCAACTCGAATCTGCAATATCGAATAACTTTAGAATTATAGGTCGCACAACATTGGAATTAGGTGCTCGGCCTCGATTTACATGTGCCGTTCCACTGGTAAAATTTTATGGGCGTAACTTTCGAACTATTAGTCACACATTAATGAAACTCGGTAAGAATGTACTATTTAGTCTTGTTCTTTGACTGGAAAAATTGAGTGAGCATTGGACAAGGGGGCATGGCACCGCCCATATAAGTCAAACTTATGGTATCAAATAGCTTTGGAGTTAAATGCCGCATAATAATGAAACTCGGTATGGAGTTGCCACTTGGTAATGTCCATCTACTAGAAAACCGAGACGGGCATTGTACAAGGGGGTGTGGCTCCGCCCATACAATTACAATTTTTGATATCGAATAGCCTATGAAAGTAAGTCACAAAACGTTGAATTTTAGAATAGAACTACTATTTGGTGATGCATTTCTTTTAAAAAATTTTGACAGGCATTGTTCAAGGAGCCACACCCCGCCCATACATGCCAAAGTTTTGATATCGAATAGCTATGGAAATTAAAGTCGCATTACATTAAAACTCACAATGGAGTTCTTGGCGATATCCTTCTACGCCTATGGTACTTGTAAATTTGTACTACAGCACCAACTGGTGTCTAAGTTGGATCAAAGAAGATAGCGATAAAATACTCACCGTACCTCAAAATCACAATATACCAATTTTCATTCTAATCGCATAAATAATTGTACTACAGCGCCCTCTGGTGTTCAATACAGGTCAAAAAGATAGCAGCAAAACACTCAGCGTACATGAAAACCACTATATACCGATTTTCTTTAAATTTGTACTTAAGCGCCCTCTGGTGTTCAAGGTGGATAAAAATTGATTGAAATTGCCCCAAAACACGCACCGTACCAAAAAACTTCCATACACAAATTTACATGAATATTTCCATACGTATTTCCAACTTGCTTTCGTTGACGAAATTTCCTACATTTTTCTCTCAAATCAAGTAATCACATTTAATAAAAAAAAACAATATACATATATATATATATATATATATATAAATATCGATCAATCAAAGAAACATTTTTTTGCCATAAAAACTGAAATGTGTTTCCATAAATTCCATTTTAAATCTTAATTTAATTTCACATTTTATCATTACATTGGAAAGTGTTCATTTATTTTGAAGCTTCTAGTCCGAATTTTCACGTTAATATGTGACATTTTTCATTATTTCGCAGATTATATTACACTTAATAAAAAGATCTTAGCTTTCTAAAGTAGGTTTTATGGTTCTTAATGATTTTATGACAATATCTTTTAATTTTTTATTGATTAAAATTATAATTGCATGATTTCGGAAAAAGGGACGTTTTGTGGGATTTTTAGCATAGCTGCTTTTATTGGCATCACCAAAATGATAGACGCACGATCTGTCAACGCAACATTTAGTTTTGCAAAGTTTGAGGTCGTCCGTTTTGACAGCTTATATCGTAAAGTTTTTACAACGGAGACCAAAGTACGGTCAAAGGCCGACCGACCTAACGCAGTATTGTAATTCAGCTATTACGATAGACTTACGATATGAGCTTACGGTATGGCTTTCTGTCAAGTCTTGTTAAAAATGTGAACAAATATGAAACAATGGCAAAAGATTCAAGAAACAAACTTGGTCTAGCGTGACGTCATGATCGTAAAAAATACTTTGTTCGTAGCTAGAAATGTCAAAATGAAAAGTAAACAACATAACGGACCTGCGCAATGCGTAATCTATTTTTCTATCATTCTTGAATAAAGCGTAGTATGTTGTAGAAACGAAAATTTCTTAGCATTTAATTCTACACCCGAACTATTAGTGTAGAGTCAAAAATGTTTGTATGGAGAAAAAAGTAACTACAGTACGACCTTGCTCAATGCAACTAATAGAAATTCCGGCAATTGACATAGTTAACGTTGAAGAAACGCAATTAAACTTCTAAACATAAAGCTTTATGTCTCTGAATCTTAGATATTGTGGGTTAATGCACTTTGTATCCTTAAATATTGTTTGAATAGATTTTTCATTAAAAATGTATTTTACAAGCAAAGAAGAACTGAAAGAATATAAGATAAAAGTTTATGCAAGTTTACGCAAATGCAAGTTGCGATAATTGTGCGATTCCATGACGCCAACTTGACACTGTACGCAAGAAAAGTTGGAATAAGTTCTTTCAATAGGTAACTATTTTATACATATCTTAGTTATATAATTTTATATCGAACTATTTACTATTAATAATAGTAAGTATAATGTGTCTGTGAAAGTTTTAGTTATCTTTTCACATTTAAAGTTTTGAACAAAAAAATATTTATAAGGCTTAATTTTTTAAAGCAAAAATAATAACTAAAATTTGTCCCATAGTTTTTGAGTACAAAATAACCGGTAATTTTTGATTTTTAGTTTTTAAGGCAGAAATAAAAATGAAAGTTAAGATCAAGTTTACAGTTGAGGTAGATTTATTGTTGTGACATTGTTCTGTGAAACTCCTTATTAATATGCCAAAAAAAATTTTTGAAAAACAAATTAATAAATGCACCTGAAGCTCCCATTGGCAAAAAAATCGCTCATTGTAGTTATGTAAAATAAAAAAAATCCCTTTTTAAGAAATTACATACTCTCGCTCTCAAACTTTCAATAAAGCTACGCTCTGAGTTTTCTCCCTAGTGCAGCGATGGGTTCTATTCCAGATAGAACTCTACGCCACGTTACGTTGCGTAGCTTTACGATTGCATAATCGAGCCTTTACACTAAAATCGTTCTTATTCTAGAAAAGAAAGAGTGTATACAAAGAAGAAGTTTCACTTCTTTACTGTATACACGGTATACTGTATCTTTTTTTGTGGCGTCCGTGGCGTAGCTGGTTAAAGTGCGTGGCCGCTATTTCAACGAACCTGGAGACCCAGGTTCGAACCCCAGCAGCTACAGAAAATTATTTGAATTAAAATAATTTTTCTGTACGGCCGCCACCTCTCTGCAGACAATGGCAAACCTCAGAGAGTAATCAAAATGCCATGTAAATCTTCTTGAGAACGAGAACATTCCGTTAATCGCCGTTCGGAGTCGACGTTAAGCATGTAGGTCCGGTTCTCGGTCAATTGTGTACAAACTTAATAACACGCACAACACAATTGATCCTAAGAAGCTAGGTCAAAATCCTTTCAAGGGCTGAAATGACCAGTTATTTATTTTCCCAACTCCATAAACTTAAAATTCAGCTTTTTCCACTTACAGTTAAACTTTTTACAATTCTTATCTGTCGCTCTTGCTTAAAAAAATCAAAAAACCAAAGTTTGCTTTAAAACCTAAGCTTAAAATCATTATTTGTCATAGTGTTGAGCTGTCCAGAAAGAAAGTTCACATTGATTACCCTTTGTCCTTTATAACATTGTGTCTATAAAAATTATTGAAGTACTCAAACTTAATCTCTAGTTAAACTTTTCATCTTGAGTAGTAAAGCTTTTAAATATCTTATTTTAGCACGCAAAAGATTAACTCGAAAAGGATAAGCATTTTACCTATAATACTGCTGAAAGACCATGATAACAGCTGGAGTTCAATCGAGAAATGTTAAATGCTTCATGCTTTCATTGAGGAAGCTTTTTTTTATTTTATTTTATTCTCAAATTACTATTTTCTATCCATTGTGTGCTTGGGATGTTCAGTGACACTATTTCCGCTTGATCCTTCCTCTGTGTGTACGGATGTGTGTGTGTGTGTTTGTGGGGTGGCTGGGGGCAACCCACATATTGCTGCTACAAATTGCAAATTGCTCATTTTGAACTTTGGCTCTAATGACCTGCATGCTGAAGTTTGGTGTTGGTACTCGTACTTCAAGAACTAGAGAAGAGAACTAGTATTGCAACATTTTAATTCTGAGTGGATGGAAGCTAAATTGTGTCAGAACAATTCTTTAGGATTATTTGTGAAAGTAGCTTAAAGTTGTTGTAGCAGTTGTATAGGTTACAGTTATATTGTTATTGTTGTTGTTGTTGTTGTTGTTGTTGTTGTTGTATTTGAAGAAGTTGTGTCTTTGTTTTTCCATTAGACATAGTCTTAAGTTTTGAAAAGCAAAACATTTTACAGAATCACATTCACACTAAGACTTCCTGTCCCGGTTGTACGAACAGTTCTCAACGCTTTAAGAACGTTAGCAATGCGAAATATCTGTCTAAAAGTTTCAACTTATTTTGTTTTGTTTTGTTTGTTCTTTTTGTTACTTCGTTTTGCTGTCTTATTCCATATTTAAAATTTCAATTTCAACAGTATGCATCGTCGTCCTGCATTCATCATCAACTCACTCAACAACTTTGGCTCGTCCGACGGCAACATCTGTGTCTGTGCTCTACAGATAGACAGTCAGACCTTTTTGTTGTAGCTGTAGTCTTAGGTTATTTATATTTTTTGTTTGTTTGCATTCGTGTCTCGTGTATTCCTTGCTCCATCCTGTTGCTTGTAATTCTTCCACTGTGCATGCTCTTCTTTGCTGTATTTGCTTTAGATTAAAAATGAAAATAAAAGCAAAGCCAAGTGAACCGGAGTCGCACTCAAATCTCAGATAGCTATGCAAAGTTTGTGGAAATTAAGTTAGCTCTAGATAGCTAGGTACGCACGTTTGTCTTTAACTTTGTTTGAAAGTTGAAGTGGAGATGTAGTTGAAGAGGACTTTTGTGGAAAATTGTAGTACTTAATGTTTTCCAACTACAGTTGCCACTAAAGTGCAATATGACCAGACCAGACTGATTGTCGATACTGATAAATAATTGTCAGCAAGATTGCATTGAAAGGTTTCAGGCTTATGGATTTAATCCTTTGTGATTCAGTGACAAAATACTCCGAGTATTTCCATTTAAAACTATTCGTTGGGTTTTATACAATCTTTACTAGAGGTTTAATGAGAATTTAAAAGTAGACCTGGTAGGAGTTATTTGAAGCCATTTGATATTTTTATCCAGGAGTTTTTCTTTTGTATGATACCAATGTCGATGACGACGTCTATAATAATTCGGAATAAATAAGATATATATAAGAGACGTTGTCCAATCAAGACCAACAATATAGACTCTTCTGATAATGTTGAGTTCATGAGTGAGAGGTTATTTCATTCGGAGATATTACAATTATTTTATCATAAATAATACGTGGTCAAAATTTCATAAAGATGTGCTGATATAGTAAAAAAATTTCAAGAACTCTGAACTTATTAATTAAAATATTATCATTTAAGAAGCATAATTTGCAGAATTAAATAGAATTTGAATAAAAAAAAAAATTTCTAACATTGGGTAACTTTTTGCTTCACCCATGAAAAAGCACCAAGCCACTTTGAAGTACTTAAAAGAAAAACTTAAAATTTCTGCATCGACAAGAATAACTTTCTTTTGACTATGCTATGCAAATCTGCAGCAAATGCCCTTAAAGTGCAAATAACTGTTCATTCTTTTGATTTGTTTTTTTTTTTGTTCG